>JAYKXP010000231.1:0-52707 GCA_037176845.1 Paramarasmius palmivorus | reverse complement strand
AGATCGAGTCCAGCCGTAGTCTGGAAACGATGTAGTGTTCCGCGAAAGCGCTTTGTGAGCCCCAAGAATTTGCCAGAACTGAGTGAAGTGGAATCCTGAGTGCGGCTACCTGAACGGGGAGACGCCAGACTGAGTGGTGCGCATGCTGCACCCCTGTCATTATCATTAAGGAGCTAACCTTCTCCCGTATTAGGTGCTGGAAGTGGATGCGCAGCAAAGATGTAGCCTTTTTTATTAGTAACGACCAGATCATATCCCTCTCACATGTTCGAACCGAGCAAGAGTTCGAATAGTATTTCTGATTATCCATCTGCCAAATAATAGTTTGGGTCAGTGCAACCCTTAATGGTGACCCGAAGAGCAGCGACAATTCTCGTTCGGATCCTCTCGTCCATCTTCTCGTGGTGTTTGCAGCTCCTATCGCTCTGCCCATAGCCGTTACGAATCCCAAATTAGTCCATTGCACACTGCAAGATTTGGAGTTGAGTAACCCAAGACCTATGATGTTGCCCAGGCAATGTGGCCTGCGTACCGACATGCCCCGGCAACCACAGTCATCGAGATGTTACACCCGCCGACGCGTGAGACATGGATCCTTCGATCAAGTTCCATTCAATGCAAAAACTTGCACCCATCCTTCACACTTCTACGACAGCCCATATTCCCCAAATGCATATCACCCGGAGATCGTTTCCGCCCTCATGGAGCTGACCATGAATATTATGGTGCATATGTAAACTATCGATTTACTCCTCCAACTCTCACACATCCCTCACTGTCCACTATTTCGCCGAGCGTGTTCCATCTGCCAGCACAGTCTCCGACTTGAAGATCCGCTGCCGCTCTTGTGGCTTTTTGAGGTGTTACGAAGCATCACCAGCGCAATTCATACCACTAGTCCTACAAAAGACCGCTCTCACTCCCGTAAACAGTTCCTGAAACCCATTTTTTGACGTTTAACGCGAATCCCTCGGTATGAAAATTGAAAACCGCACGTTTGTCGTTTCTGCGAGAGGGTGAGTGTTCAATTGACTTATCCTGTTCGTTGCTGACTTAAATGTACACACACAACTAGTTCTTCAGGACGGTTATCGGTCTCGCCACTGTATATTTGTTTTGGGAGAATTGGTTGTCAGCTCAAGGTATGTAGCAATCCATGACGGGAAAACACCCTCCAAGTCTAGTATGAAATTGCCCGGGTATCATCGTAACATGATCACATTTATTGTTCGTCGAGATGAATATCTTAAAGGTGGAGGAGGTCGAGAGCGCTGTGGAGAAAGTCGTATCGTGGACTAAAGAGACTGGTGCTCATCTAGGCGGCCTCATAAGGTGCTGGGTAGCAGAAGCAGAGGTGGTCAGATGCACTTTCGTGGAAGGGTATTCAACGTAGAGCTGACATGAACGACCCATAGCTAATCAACCTCAACGGGCGTCCCCCACTCAGAACGCTTCAATGGAACCGGGTATTTATAGGCGTATGTTTCAGTCATATTCTGCTCCTGACGATCGTGCATTGAACCATTATTTTCTGTAGATAAACCTCAAAACGGAACGTATCATCTTACTCGGTTACTGGTACAAAACCATCTTATACATGTAACCGCCCGAGGACACCGCCGACGCAGAGCGTGGAGTGGTAGTCATGATATCAAGCACAGTTGCTGTGAGTGATGTGCGTCTTCAATCTGAAACGATGGCTGACCCGAGAAAATTTTTATTCAGTACGAAGGTCTTGTCGGCCAAATAGCCTATGCAGCATCAAAAGGTGCTATTCGCTCGATGACCCTTCCGATGGCGAGGGATTTAGCGAGATACAACATTCGCACTGTCACCCTTGCACCAGGTCCATTCACGACGCCTATGACAAGTCAGGTCCCTTGCTCGAAGTCTGTGAAATGAAGGCACTGATATATGTATTGACATTCAGGACAATTCACTCCAAAGGTGACCGAGGGGCTACACAGAGACGCCGTCTTGTATCCTAGACGATACGGAAAGGCGGAGGAATTTGCACAGACAGTCAAGTGGATATTGGAATGCCCCTACATAAACGGCGAAAATTTCAAGCTGACGGGAGGACTACGCGTTCCGGGAAGACTGCCATCGAAGCTATGAGCTGTGATGAGGATTTTGATATGTAGTCTATCTGCAAGGACATTATTTATGGTGAATACCAGCGTTCATCTTCGAGTTACCGAATACCAAGCAATTGATCCGATGGTGCTGGATCATCGATAAACAAAAAGGGCTGATGGCCCAGTTTCTCCGACGAATGGTACAATATATTCAAAGCAAAGACGAGAAACGAATAACTAATGACATACAATTAAGACAAGAACGACGGAAGGAATGATTGTCAGGGATCATTTCTTCCCGGATGTTTTCGCCTTCTTCGATTTGCTGCCTCCATCCTGATCGTCGCCCTGAGAAATGGTTCAGTGACGTTCTTAACGACAGCCTCGAGGACACTCGTACTGCTTTCTTTTCGCTCCAGCGGCACCCTTTTGCCACCTTTAGCCGATGTTCCTTTCTAGCTGGCTCCGTCTTATCTTTAGGTTGTTCACAGTGAAGAATCCATCTAAACGACCCTGCTGTTTCGCTTCAGGAACTTCTGAAGCTTCTCCGACGACCCTTGCGAACACGCTCCTCGTTGAAGCCTTTCTCGTTCACTAGGAACTGCACCAGCAGCCATCTATATCTGGACGTTTGTTTCCATTCCAGCTAGACGCGTGTCAGCTCGGGCAGCATGAGCTGGATAGACCTGAATACGCACCTCAACCTGATCTGCAGGAGTCACGTCTGGTTTCCTCGAATAGTTTCTTCGCCTCTTCCCAAGGCCAATCTTCCGGTACCTGTACACCGCCCTTGCCCTTTCCTTTTGCAGGCCCCTTCTTGGCCTTCTCCTTATCTTTGCCCTTCGAGGATGACTTGGACGAAGCCTTTTCCTTGCCCTTAGATTTCTTTGGCTTTGGCTTTTCCTCCTCCTCGTCATCAGACTTCATTTGAGCATCTTCGTCTTCTTTAGCATCATCGCCGTCTTGCTCTTCCTCGTCGGGGCGCTCGACATCGGATGTCGGTGCGGGTTCATCGTCTTCCGCTTCCGATTCGGAAGAAGCGACAGCTGCAACTGCTGCGGCCTTTTCGGCCTCTCTGTTCAAACATGTTGAGTGCAGATATGAAAGTTACGAGAGATGTGGCTTACTTGGCGCGCAAATGTTTAATTACACCTTTGAGACCGCCGTGTTCTCGGATCAGCTTCAGTGCAGATTTTGGGCCAACACCTTTGATAGGTTCCAAGTAGTCGCACCCAAGGAGGATACACAAGTCGATAAACTAGGTAGAACATCAGCTACTTGTCGAGAGAAGCTTGCTTGTACATGCCTGACTCATGTCCATGTCTAACCCTTCCAGTGCAGTCTTGAGGTTGATTTCGCTTATAGGTTGCTTCTTTGCTTCAGAGAAAGTAAGATGCCGAAACAAAATGGGTGCATTGAAGGTGAGAGTGTCCATATCTTCTGAGCCTGCAGCGTAAACCTTTCCTCCACGAGCCAGCTCAGCACACTGAGCTTCGGCTTCTGAAGGGGCCTGCAAAGCATGTCTAGGCTAGAGTGAAGGTAGCTCAGTCAAAGAACCACGTACGATAATGACTGGAATGCCCATCAGTTTTAGCAGCCTCACACACTCTTCGTTATGCTGTTTCGTGACCTTAACCGTCCGCCGTGAAAACCTATCAACATCTTCAGCAGTCCCAACTTCCTTGGCCTCCTCTCCTTCTTCTTTAGCCTCTTCTCTTCGAGCAAAACGTTTCGAAAGCTAAACGAAAAGAGGATGAGGCTCAATTTGTAGGCTCAGAAAGTCAACACATACGACACCCTTTTTCAATTCTGGTGGCTTCCCATCGAAGACATACGCAGGCTTAATCCCGTTCTCCACAATTCGAATAGTTCGATAAAAGAATCCCATGAGATGACTGGTAGTCTCACCAGCATCGTTGGTGAGCATTTCACCGTCACGTTGCCGCACAGCGATGAGGAACTGGTATATGGACATGGAGGCGTCAATCGCGACCTTGCGACCGAAGAGGGTTTTGATATCGTGTTCCTTGATAGCATTGGGGGCGTGCTCAGAGATGAGCCCAGTAAGACCTTTGATACCCATGGTGAGAGTAGTTTTTGAGTGTGAAACGCGTGACGTAGCGCGTTCTGTCACACATCCGCCTTACCAAGGAACCAACAAGGAACCGGGCCCGGTTCAGAATCAATAATGTGGATGTAGACCATCTATCGGTTTACTGTAAACGTTGAACTTTAAAGTAAGTATGTACTGCCATTACACGTCGTCATTCTTAGAGAATGATACGAAAAGAAAGAGCCAACGAAGAGATGATATACGGATTAAAAATTTCAAACGCGACAAAAAGCCGTTGTAAATGGCATTATGTGTTTCAGGTTCTTTCTTGATAACCTTCCTTCACCATGGGCAAATACGATACCTACGCAGTCTACAGTGGATACACCATGCCCCCCGATAAATTCATCGAGTTTGTCGAAAGTCTACCGCTGAAGGTCAAATGGAAAAGGCGAGACGGCGATCGGCTTGCAATGTGCGTTAGCAACTACTTGAGCTGGAGACGCCGTTTGACACGGGAGGAGATGCTTATGACACCAGTTGCCCGATGTGCGTAGCCTCCCCAATCTCATCGCTCACATCTTTTACTCACTCGTCACAGTCCACTACAAACCGAAAGACCCTGGAGTCAACCGACCACTCATCGAATGTGTTGAAGGGATTTTCATGTCTGTTCGAGGCGTGCGTTATCGCAGCCCTCAGCAACTGGAACGAACAGAGGAGAACCGGCGTCTCTGGGAGGAGAATGACATGGACAGGGCGAAGCTCGAGAGGTTCATACAGTTGGTGCAGAAGAAAGGTGGTTCGCTAGATACGACCGGGTCGCAATTTGGAGCAATTAAATCGATATTAATAGATGTGAGTAATACTGCTCTCTTGATGTTCTTTGGAATCTTCGCTGAGATTGTCCCATAGTATTGAAAGGTCAACGATTGGGAATCTGACATGTCAGTATTCTAGAGCCAGCAACCCGGACGAGCGGTAGTACGTATGAGCCAGTCCGAAGTTTCAGCCGAGCGATGTTATACATGGACTACAAATGCCACAACTTAATCGACCTGTCTCTCGTCACAGGTTTTCTAGACCTGTTCGGAACCACTTCATCATCCTCGTCCTCCTCTGAATCCGACGACGGGTAGTTCCTTGACCCAGACACTGACAGAAGTTCGGCTGAAGTCGGTCGAAACGCTACGCATCCAATAGAATCTAGAAACGAATACGGATCAGTGACGCTGAGTGATATACAGTTCTGAAACAAGTACCATCATGCGCCTTGTATGTCAACGCTGGCTCGATGGTAGGAATGGAACCGTCGGTCGCAATGGTGTTTAGATCAAAGAAATGTATGTTGCCAGACTGCGTGAGACTTCGTCAGAAGCGGAACGAATGGATAGCCGGTACACAAACCTGCGAGCCAAACGCTAACCAATGCCCACTGATATCAACGTCAAATCTTCGTTTCTGGTTAGTAGGCTCTTCGGATCCCTGAGGTAGCGAGTAGATTGTTATTGGCATGTCTACAGTTCCTCTCATATCCCAAGAGCATATGACATTCTGTCTTCGGAAGGACGCGTAGATCATATGCGGCTGCATGGGGTTGAATTGGAGCTACAAATGCGATAGAGTGATTAGAAAGACATGGTACAAATACACTTATGCCTACCTGGGTAACGCCAGCCTTTGGCCCTCCACCCAAGAACATCACGGGAATCTCGCCCTGAGTCTCGCTGAACAAGGCGACGTTGGAATCGGTCGGTGTAAGGGAGCCGGCGGCGTAATAGTCCGAGGTGTAGGATGGGCAGAATGCAAGTGCGGATATGATTCCTAGGATTTTTCGCCTCAATATAAACCAAGACCGAAGCTAGACCCGTGAACGGGACGTACCTTTCAGCCCGTCTTTGCTTTTCTTGCTCGGTGTTGTCGGTAGACGAGTGCCTTCACCCGGCTGTCCAACGTCGAACACTTCAATCGCATCTTCAAAGCCGCAGTACAGCCTGAAGAGAGAGAGAGAGAGAGAGAGAGAGACAATGAGTATAGAACATGTAGTTGTAGCATGAGTACCAACCTCGTCCCATAAAGGTTGAACGCCAGTGAATGGGGTGCAATGAAACGTTCACGATGGTCAATAATGGGATATGATGCCCTGAGCTGTTGGATGTTTAGTGCGACGCACACTAGAAAAGATATGGATACCAACATACCCGGCCGTTTGAAGCATCCAACAATTTCACAGGAGATTCTCTGACCGACGATACGAAACAAAACGTTGAATGATCTCTAGAGCTTGCGGTGGGATACCAAAGGAAATCGACGATGGGTGACGGCTGTCGCAATACCAGTTGTGCGTTCTGGGAATCATCTTCTGTTGTGGTCGTGTTACTAGACCTCTAAGTCAGCCATACACACTCCAGAGCCTCTGGGATGAGCACGTACATGTTCACCATCATATAAGAAGAATCCTCGGATTGAGCCAAAGCCATCGACCCGTCCGGACACCTATTGGAACACACGAAAAAAAGTTGGATACGACTGTTCTCTCGTTACCGTATGACTTACTTGTATTGCTGACCATTTTGCTATCCGAACAAAGTTCTGTGGATCTTGTATAGGTTCGAGTTTTTCGACGAGTTCAGGGTCTTTCAAGAGGTCGAATGATGGAGGAACCCATGCGGTGGTGGTTTCGGTCAAAGACATTGCGTCACATTTTGTCACAACCTAACGCAATCTACATCTCCCCTTCATCATTCATCCAACCTTGCCTCTACCTAATAACAAACCAATCAAGATAGATGTAATATCCTTGGAGGCTGGCGGATGGGAGAAGAATCCTGTACATCTATAATTCCTTCCTCGTCTCACAAGGGTCCACAACCAACTTTCCCCCAGCCTCACCGAGTCTAACCTCAACCCATCAGGTACACCACCCAACCCACCTTCAGCTTTCACCACACTCAGTGGTTTCACAATTCCTTTTTTTTAAAGCCTCTCTGCGACCATGCGACGGGCGGGCCCGAGCACGGTACGCGCAGTAAGGCCTAAGGCTCCTTCCTGTATTCAGAGTAACAATGCGCCGAACCATACATCGACACGCCCATTCGTCGTTCGGTAAACACCAATTCGCTGGGGATGGACCCGACGGAGATGATTTTACCGCCTAGGGAGAGGAGGTCGATGTGGGGTTGAGTTGCGCAGGATACGACGTCAAAGATGATGTTGACGTTGAGGTCTGGATTAGCAGAGCGGTCGAGTACAGCCTCACCATCGACAATGGCACGCAACAAGGGCAGATGATAGGGATGGAGATGTCTTCCCTCGGTCTGAGTGCCGGAGTTCCAGCATAAGCGAGTTCTAAGTTTCACAGAAACTTGAGATAGTCTATCAGTCGCCGCGACGATAAAGTACTCTGCATAGGGAACCGGGGCCAGATAGGAGAAGTCGAATACTAGCGCAGTGCCTCAAGCTACGCTATCACCCGTTCCAGAAAGATAGGGAGCCGCCAGAAGAGACGAGCCGCGTCCTGTTGAGAATATGGGTCGAATGCTGTGATACGGTGCTAATTTCAAGGAAGGGGCCGAATTTCGGGAGGAACAAGAGTCAGGGCTTTCATACGGTGGAACTCTGCAGATAGGCCAGAGAAATTTGGAACGATACCGATGAAAAGAACTGAAGTTTACCATAGAACATATGAGTAGGCTCTACATCTCCGCCTTTCAAGTGCTTGGGTTGCGTTGGCAATGGTGGTGCGAGTTGTCGATGAATGGCTGTTGGAAAGCACCGTGGTAACGTACTTTACGGGCACAAAAACGTTTTCATAAGCATTATTCGACGCAATTCGACGTTATCTTGGGACCCAACGCTATCGGACAGATCATGATGGGCCGGGCATCGAATCGCGTCGGATACCATCCAATAAAACCCCACTGCTTCAACGTTCACTCGCGCTTCATAGATGATAAACGTGGCTATCTGTCGTAAACGGTGCAAATACTGTTACATTCACATGGATAGTAGCAGCTCTTTTCTTCGTATTCTCCTTATACAAGCCTCCTTACAATGCCCAAGCAGTGCTGTGAATGGCAAATATTCAAATATTCAGAACACAATCGCAAAAAACAACTCCACCGCAACTCACACTTTGCCGGAGGTGTCCTTCTGACCTCCAGTGATAGTGAAGGTTCCGTCTGAGTTGACCTTGATGGTCATTTGGCCACCTCCACCGTAGAACCAGTTGCTGTTGGTGCCACTGACTTTGACGGACCAATCTCCGCCAGGGACTGCAGGATGAAAGAAGGTCAGCAAGCTGCAACATCTAGTTGTTATCAAAAGACGTGCCTTTGTTTCCCTGGTCAACGAATTGGATGTAACCGAGGCCAGGAATGATCAACCAGGCTTTGGTGGAAAACAAATAGCCGGGAGTAAAAGCACCTTCCTGGCCATCGGGACCACCAACAATGGTGTAGGTCTTTCCACTGGGGACGGACACACTAGCGATCGTCCAAGTCATGATATGATCGAGTGAGAGTGTATGTGATAGTAGTACTAGGAACGAGATACAGATTGGTGAAGAAGTGGGCTGTTGACCAAGCTCTTTATATAGCAACTTCAGGCGAATTTCATTAAATGGGTGCCGTGAAGCAAGCTGACGGGGACATTCCGCAACAGAAGTCCACTAGTAACCTGACCTGTTTCCAAGATGGTGTAAATTAACTGGTGCCTCGAATGACTTGGAGTTGGCAAAGATGATTCAATAGTATGACTGTGTTCGGCTGCTCAGTATCAGGCCGTACCTTGACAAGAATCTTGTCCTTTCCCATTCCTTTTACGACTTCGCCAACGGAACTACCAGGTTCATGTAAAAGCTAAAGTTCTTCGCGAAGTAATCTTACTGTACGTGGGTTCCAGTGTCAAGATAACCGAAGCTAGAAACGTACGAGCAGCCACGAAGTTCAAGTTTAAATGGCAGTGGGGTCACACGTGTGGGACAAAGTGGACAATTGCCATGAATTCCTGGGGAAGGATCGAGATTGGAAGTAGAGTGCATAGATGGCCATGGCAGTCTGGTTCGTGGGGGTTCGTGATGAAAGGTTGTTTCAGTGAAAATAAGTCCGATGGTGGTGGTTTGGATGCGAGATTTCTCGACCAAACTCTCCCACCCTCCTTCACCACCCTAATTATTCCAGTCCTTTCTGTTTCTTCTATCATTGCACAGCACTCAAATGCCTACTTCTGACCGTGTTCGATGTTGAGTGAGGTCGACCGTCGCACTCACTCCGTAAATGGAAAATATACCGCTCGGAAGAATGACGGAGAGAAACACAAATGACTGGCACCAGACCGCAGCGGAACGTCCCGGGGACGTTTCGCAATTGTTGATATCATCTGGCTTGCTTTGGGGATTGAAAAGGCTTTAAAACGGTGTGTGACACCTCTGTGCTCATCTTCGGCGAGCATGGGCTATGGATCAAGTGCTCGAAGTAAGCTACTGACAGAACTTCTATCGGCCGCTCTTGCTCAATGAGGTTGAAGCTTTGAAGCTCTCACCCAGGGTATCTGTCATATTTGGCACCAATGTGTCATCGGTACCCTTATTTTCCGCTCGAAAACGTCAACTCAGACTCACAACCTTCGCTCATTCTAGATCTCCCTATACACAACGTCCAGTGGGACGTGCATGTTGGGATTATGCGGCCAGTGCACTGGGCCGACGTTCAGCTCCAACACTTACAATCTAACTTATACTTTGTCAGGTGGGCTACCAGTCTCCACCCCTGAATTTTCCAGGTTGTCGGGGTCGTATCCTGTCGTATCGATGCCCAACCGGTGGTTCATTTCGCTGTACACCGTTCGCCTCCGTCAATTTCCGCATTAACAGCTGTTCCCCTGATCAAAGGACCATGTTTGCAGCACACAAAGCATTAAAGCTTTTCAAAGCGCTCCTCGCTCTTCTCTCAGCCATTGCATTCGCAGCTAGCTGTATGCCACCTAACGGACCACCAACCATATTTTGATTCACTCAGTCATCAACCAGAAGACATACCAGAATTATCCCGTTCACTATATCACACCCGTACCCATAGCCTACCGTTCCTGATAACATAGAATTGCGACAGGACTCTACAGCAACTTTGCCCAAATGCATCACAAGGCAGTATTCTATCTCGATACTTTGACTGACAATATTGCTCTGTCGACATAGGGTGTCGCACGCCATTTAGTGACGGAATATTGCTAGATTTGAGTAAATGAACTTGAACTGCTCGTTACGGTACGTATCCTGAAGAGAAATCAATGTCATTAGATAATGTGAGCGATGAGAATCGAGATACGCACATCGAGCAACTGGTGTCAATGTCATGAACTTCTCCGGCGCCTCCAGGTTGGATAGAGTTGCTAAGTCACATTACGAGCCGATCTCCACCTTCCCTTTTCCATTAAACAGTCAGCGATAGACTTTCGAATTCATCACAGGGCATGGTGTATCCGCTGTAGTCGCATTTACCCATCATGGATTACAAATGCCACGACTTGATCGACCTATCTCTCGTCACAGGTTTTCTCAACCTTTTCAGCACCTTTCCATCATCCTCATCCGACGAAGGGTAATTAATAATTCCTCGACCCAGACACCGACAAAAGTTCCGCCGAATTCGGTCGAAAAGCCACACATCCGATAGAATCTAGAAACGAGATACGAATCAGTGACGCTGAGTGATATACAGGTCGGAGACAAGTACCTTCATGTGCCTTGTAGGCCAACTTTAGCACGATGGTAGGTATGGAATCGTAGGCATGAACCTCAGTGGAGTTGAGATCAAAGAAATGTATGTCGCCAGACTGCGTAAGACTTCGTCAGAAGGCGGAACGGTCAGATAGCCGGTACCCCACTGGTATCAACGTCAAATCTTCGTTTCTGGTTGGTAGGCTCTTCGGATCCCTGAGGTAGCGAGTAGATTGCTATTGGCATGTCTACAGTTCCTCTCATATCCCAAGAGTATATGACATTCTGTCTTCGGAAGGACGCGTAGATCATATGCGGCTGCATGGGGTTGAATTGGAGCTACAGATACGATAGAATGGTTGAATCGTTGTGATACAGATACACTTAGGCCTACCTGAGTAACGCCAGCCGCTGGTCCTCCACTCAAGAACATGACGGGAATCTCGCCCTGAGTCTCGCTGAACAAGGCGACGTTGGAATCAGTCGGTGTGAGCCAGCGGCGTAATAGTCCGAAGCGTAGGATGGACAGAATGCAAATGCAGATATAATTCCTGGAATCGTTCGCCTTAGCACAAACTGAAGCTAGACCGTGAAAAGGAGACGACATACCCTTCCGCCCATCCTTGCTTTTCTTGCTTGGTGTTGTCGGTAGGCGAGCGCCTTCACCCGGCTGTCCTAACTTCATAATACTTCAATCGCATCTTCAAAGCCGCAGTATTGCCTGGAAAAAGGATGAGTATAGAATAGTCAAGTTGAAGCACAAGTACTACCTGGTCCCATAAAGTTTGAACGCCAGTGAGTGGGTGTGCGATGAAACGTTTTTCACGATGGTCAATAATTGGATATGATGCCCTGAGCTGTTGTATATTGAGCGTAATGGACACCAGGAAAGATATGGATAGCAACACACCCCTGCCGTTTGAAGCATCCAACAACTTCACAGGAGATTCTCTAACCGACGATACGAACAAAACGTTGAATGATCTCTTAGAGCTTGCGGTGGGATACCAAAGGAAGTCGACGTTGGGTGACGGCTGTCGCAATTACCAATTGTGCGTTCTGGGATCATCTTCTGCTGTAGTCGTGTTACTAGACCTCTAGTCAGCCATACACACTCCAGAGCCAGCTAGGATGAGCACGTACATTTTCACCATCATATAAGAAGAAAATTCCTCGCATTGAGCAAAGTCATCGACCCGTCCGGACACCTATTGGACCACACGAAAAAAAGTTGGATACGACTGTTCTCTCGTTACCATACGACTTACTTGTATTGCTGACCATTTTGCTATCCGAACAAAGTTCTGAGGATCTTGTATAGGTTAAAGTTTCTCGGCGAGTTCAGGGCCTTTCGAGAGGTCGAGTGATAGAGGAACCCATGCAGTAGATTGAGCGGAGGTGGTGGTTTCGGTCAAAGACATCGCGTCTTGTCCTGGTCTTCCTCTTCCCATTAACTTTCCATCATATACCTCCTTGAAAGTCCACCATGGGCCACAGATACGGTGTCTACGGTGTCTACAGCGGATACTAAGTGCTCCTCAAAACTTTCATTAAGTTTGTTACGAATCTACCTGTGCTTATCGAATGTACTTCGGAAGGCAACGACGAACTCCTACATCCCAAAGTTGGTGAATACGGTTCATAGGCGTCACCTACCACGAAAGGAACAGTTTTTGGCATCAAGATTTTGCAGTGAGTGCTTTTTTATTGAACTTTGTCTTCAGACCAACTCACTTACCCACTACATAAGTACGCTACAAATCCGAAGAGGCTTGCCATCTTGACTCGCCCCTCATTGAACGAACTGACAAGATTTTCTTCGTTGTTCGAGGTGTCCCGTATCGGAGCAGAGAATAACTCGAATGGACCGAAGGAGACCTATGGTTCTGGGTTGAGACAGATACGAAGCTCGAGGTGTTCCTAAAGCTAGTGAAAGAGAAGGGCGGTTCATTGGACATGGGAGAGGCGAAATTCACGCATTCGATGCGAGTGCTTGTCTTATTTACCTCGTTGTAAATCGCTACTAACTTTATTGCTCATACTAGTATTGATACAAAGATGATCCAGTGGAAGGAAGCCGTCATGTAGGTCACTCGGTGGTTACAAACGACTAGGAACGATGGTGTCACCATGGGCCATACATATGATACACTTTATGTATACGCCGACGGATACATGGAAGATGCGATACAACAAATTTGCAACGCGTGTCAGGGACTACTGCAACTGGAGGCGCCGCTCGCTGTCTATTAGTGTCAACGACAGTGGTTCAAGAAGAGTGCGAAATAAGAAACATATCGTCTAAATATTGTTACACTACCTCCGTCGACATGTACTGTGCTGCATCCAGCATCTTGGCCCACCTTCCTCCATTCCAACTAGCCACCTCTTTCCATTCCTCGCTATCATTCCCAAACAAAGTCTTGACCACAAAGAAAATCGGGATAAATGAAAAATCGGCGTAAATCGGTTTATCCCCCGTCAAAAACAGCTGTCCTTCCTTGTAATACTTGCTGATATCGTCCAGAGCAGCCTTTACTACTCCCCACGTTGCCTTCTTCTCCTCATCACTCATCGGGGGCATCGGAGGACCATACGCTTTCTCGACACCCTTCAGAAACTCTTTATTATGAGCCTTTTCTATCATCAAAGGCCTCACCCAACCCCAAAATCGGTATAACCTCAAAAGAATTGCATCCCCAAATGCCCATTGGAGGCCTTCGGTCCCTTCTGGAACGAGACGTGGGGTGTCGGGGTAGATTTTATCGAGGTATTCCGCAATACGGTACGAATCGGAGACGACAGCGCCAGTGGAAGAGTCGACGATGAATGGGACGGTGTATTCGGTGTACCGTCTGCGCGGACGCTAGTGGAGCAGCTCCGACTGATTTGGCGGTTTCTTCGAGAGTGAAAAAGTTAACCCAGGGGACTTTGTATGGGATGCCTTTGTAGTTGAGGGTGTATCTAAGGATTCGGGTCAGTCAAGGGGCGAATCAAGATAATGCAAAAAAGCCTTGCCTAGCCTTCCGAACATGAGGAGAAAGCGAATTCTCACTCGAATTCGTAGCAGCGGGGCCGACGTCGTATAATGTGATCATGGCGGTGAGAGAGGTGCTTATTCTGTGTAGAAGGAAGAACTTTGAAGATCTGATAATGATTTTGCTTCAAGATATTCCAGTATTTAAACCATCGCAAGAACTCACGGAGACCCGGCTACCAAGATACGCAACCATACCCACGACCAGCTGCACGAACGTCCACCTCATTCTTTTGCTGACCCTATCTCACCTGTACTGCAGCTGTCTCCACTAAAGGTTCAAAACATTTCAAGTGCGATAACTGTGGAATCCTCAAGAATGGATGACGAGCCTCACCGGCATTTCGAATATGGGTACCATAATTTTGTTGTGCTTTCAAAGCTATTATAACCGTGTTACTCTTTGCTTTGATTTTGTTGCCTACATTGGGTACTTTACGTTCACCTGGACGTTGACAGACGGCAGCCCCAAAGTAGCAAGTAGCTGAGAAATCTCGACACGCAGTTTGGATTACCAACATCCATGACTACCGTAAATGACGAATACATTGAGGTTACAGTAGACATTGCGCGTTACTTCACAAAAATTTGCGTCGTTGTGTCACACCCCTTTCTCTTCTTCCGCCGTGGGCCGCGGCTACGACCGTACCTCGAGACACCTAGGCAATCGCAGCGGATGCCAAATCTCCCCTTCAACATTACTGTTCACCGAAATTGTTTCAACATTGCCTTTGTAGCCCAACGCACCAATCCTCTGGGAACAAGACTGGTTAGTAGATATGCCATCTGGCAATACGACGCGTGGAAGCGGAGGTTGACAAGACGGGAGAAGGGAGTCGTGCCTGTCGTTCGAAGTGAGCAGGATCCCCTCTGTTGAACATGTCGTCGGGGACATATTCTTTCTAGCCTGGTCTACTCCCTTGTATCCCATGTTTGCGCTCCGGAATTACATCGCGGTTACTACTTAGTCGTGTCTTGTGATAGTTGGAAAGTCTCAAGTGAAAACCAGAAGGCTTCGACGTCAAGACTTGGCCCTCGCAATTATCGACTTACATCCAGCGTTGACCTGTTTCAAACCTGTTTCAAGCCCGTCTAAAAAACGGTAGATGTGTTGTGTAGACTCGAATGTTTTACATTGTTTAATGGAATATGTACAGCTTTGGTAATCCACCGTGTATCTGGACATCTGGAACTTTGACATTTTGTCTCGTGAGACGCTTCACGTTTAACAGAACGTGATGGTAATCTACAAGAATCGAAGGTCAGCGGCCACACCACCAAAAATTCAGGATAAAGGCTCACTCCAGTATCATTAGCAACGCACTGGACAGGTCTCCCGCCCGTCGTGTTAGACCCAAGGTAAGCACCAGGACAAGCAGCGGCACTGTTTCCAGTACATGGCCCCGGAGCAGCAGCAGTGCAAGAACCGGTTGAAAGCAAAGTTCATCCTGTACGTGCTGCAATTGAATATTTGAGTACATGTGCCAAATCACAAGTACCAGGTAGCAAGTGTACTCACAATTGGTGGTTACCAAGTCCATCACCGGTCAAGAGAGAGTAATCGGCAGCATTCTGGGTGTTATCAGGGTCGTCGGGGTTGGTGAGAGTGAACTCGACGATTCCGCAGTTGACACCGGAGCTTTGACAGTCGGCACCAGCAAAACCGTCGACCCACGCTACACCTCCAAGGACTTGTCCATCGATGGTGCCAGAGCCTCGTGGGCCATTGCCCTGGTAGAGGAAAACAGGATTGCCGCTAGGGCAATTGTTGACCAGCTAGACGAGAATGACAATTAGCGAGTGCAAATCGACTGACAATGGTGAAAAAGCCGTACGGTGACGGTGTGAGACTCGGCCAAAGCGGTAGCGGCGAGAGCGAGGGTGGAGGCGATGAGAGACAGCTTCATGTTTGAATTGTAGTAAATGTGAATTAAGGGTAGCGGTGAATGCTGCTCTTCTGGGTGTTTTTGGCCTGCTTTTATACCAATTTTCTGGGGTCAGAGATCTGGAACGATGCGTAAGTTCCGGACCATTGGCTATTTCAGCCCATCAGTGTGGCTTTCGTGATTCGTTCCCAACTCTTGTAGTTGTAGAATGTAGATGAGCACTATAGGCACCCGTACTAGTCTACCCGCGCTCAATGAATCACATCTAAACAAATTAGAGAAAAGAAGATAAGGAAAGCGACACGACACAGAAGAGGGACTACACATCCTCACAATTCGAAACAAAAAGTAAGTAGGACGTATGGCAGTCTCGCTGGCTGTAACAAGCGAACTCGGCTGGAACATAACTCTGGAATACACCCGACGCAGAAAGATCGTTCAAATAGAATAAAAACTGCGGCGCCCATCGACAGGAACAAACCATACACTCGTAGATGTCTCCTTGTGGATTTTCATTATACATATTGACGAGAGATGGAAATCATTTTCCTCGGGCCGGCTCATCTGCATACAGATTTCGTACGGTACCGCTAAACACTCGTACTCCAGACTCCCGCTCAAGTCGCTTTGTCAAGTACCATATGGCGCAAGTGTATTGGGTACGGGGAAGACAAGGTGATTAGTAATCTATGTATAGAAATCAGATTGACACAAAATGGGAAAGGCGAGGTCACTCACGCTGCCTATCAAAGCCTTAGAGCAGGAAACCAGAAACATCTGTTCACGCACGGGGTAGTACCCCGAGGGAATGAAATGGGGTATTATCTCCTGAAACTCCGAGTCCCTCAGGCTGTACAGCAATTTGATGAGCTAGCACTTTGATTCAGTTTGTGCGAGTCAGTAAAAATGCGAACACGATCAGTCAGCATGATTCTGGATGTGTTGTCGTTGGTAGATTTGGTTGACCATGAAAACGACTTATGCGAGGTTGCCTTGACGAGGCGACTGATATCCGCTGGGAGGTTGTTGTCTTCATGCCCAACCAATGTCCCACCATTAACTATAATCCCCAGTCCGTGTTTGACGGGTTTTGCATTTTAGTTTATACTAGTTCTCCTCCACACGGGCTTCACCGCGTTATGATCTTTCCGAGGTAAGAAGTTTACTGTGACCAGTGCCGACTTTGGAAGTTTTTGAGAAGGAGTCAACCGAGGTACTGAGAATACTTAGGGCCTGTTTTGGAAGCCTGCAAAGAGAAGAGAAGCGTAAGAGAAGTTGCATCGAATGCGATGAAAAGAAAACATTACGAATGTCGAACGAAGCAGAACCTTTCTCCTGTACCCTTTCCAACGCTCTCCTTCGTGATCCTGCACATAGTCCTGATACCATCACCGCTGAGCACTGAGCAAGGAAGCCTGATGCTTGAATGTGACGGTCCATCGAGTATCCCCACTACCTCTCTTCTCCAGACTCTTGGGTACCAATGTTCTTGGAGGTGCTTTGAGGGAATTATTTGCAGAGCCAGGTGCCGAAACCAACGAAGCTGGCAGTAGGCTGTAGGAGTCCTGTTACTGTGGACATCGGAGAGAGCGAGTAAGATGGTCGGTTCGGTCAAAGTTTATCCGGCCCGTTCTCCCGGCCTGAGCCTCGGCCCTTCTCTTGTCTTCTTCAGAAGGTCTGAGCCTCCGGCTTTCCATTTCCAGTTTTCCAGTTCCGTCACGTGTAAGGGTGTTCGGCGATTACCGGTGTCTACTGACGCGTCCCTCAGCATCTCGCTCACCTGGTCCAGTCATCAAGCACAGAAACTTGTCCAAGATGGATGTATTGGTGTGTTGTGAAGGGAAGGAGTGTAGCGGGCCAATATGTCTTCTATGTGCGTCATCATTACCTCCAATTTGACCCAGTACTTACCCTGTCTTACTCTAGTGTCGTCTAATACTGCAAGGTGTATTTAACCTGCTGCCTGCACTGTCACTAGTACCCATTATCGGCCTCCAACACCTCTGAGTCATCCGCCTGTCGAACGATTATGCTGAGCAGACGCGAGATCCTTCCGTCACACACCCATACCACACTGGCTCATGCGCCTTCTTTCACCTGGTGCCAGTAATACTCGCATGCGTCAGTCATGAACTACTTTCGACAACGAAGAACAAGGTCCATCCTTATCACCTCCATCATCACCAACATTAGCAACTACCTATATCACCGTCTCCAACTACCACGACGTTCACCTAGGGTAGGAAAAGGGGGGTATCACTCGGTGACTGGGTGTAATGTGGATGGCGCATGCATATTTAGGGTGTCATTATCAAAATGCCAGGCACTTATCAAGAACGAGAAAGGCGAGACGTGGTAACAGCGGGAAAGGAGTCAGGCAGAGTTTGCCCTCTTGGTACACTGTATCGACTATATCACTGTCTATACATCTACTAAATGTATACTTTTATGTTCTAAATAATTTCTTCGCCATTAATATTCTTTGCTCATAAAAGCTAGTGAAGTTTTGAGACAGCCGTGCGGAGGATGGATGCACAGTCACAATCTCTGCATCATCCCTTGCTCTCATGCTCTCTTACGCTTCTGTTTCTTTGGTAGAAAAACATTAACGATAAACCTGCTATGGACCGACCTCGAAAAAATTAAAGACCAAATTCTGAAGTGCGAAATGCTAGCGCCTGATGGCACGTGCCAAAACTGGAAAAAAACTGGAAACTGGAAACTGTAAATCCCAAGACCCAGACGATCTCGTCTTCTTCCACCATGGGCTATGGCTACGACATCTACGCAATCTACAGCGGATACCAAATCTCCCCCGAATCATTCACTAGATTCGTTTCAACCTTGCCTTTACCTAACAAACCAATCCTCTGGGAACTTGAAAAGACAGAGGTCAACAAATGTGTTATCCAATACGACGCTTGGAGGTCGAGGTTGACAAAACGGGAGAAGGGTTTTGTGCCTGTTGTCAGATGTGAGTGGGTCTCCGTTTCGGTTTTGTGTGGTGGTGATACAGGATGAGGAATTAATGGCTCCCACTGATAGTGCGATACAAAGAACACTTAAAACCCGATGATGAATTGGAAGTCGAGAAAATCTTCTTCCCTACGCGAAGTGTACCATATCGGAACGAAAAGCAACTTGAACAGGCTGAAAAGACCGCACGCGAGACTGATGTTGATAGAGCGAAACTAGAGGGATTTGTACGGTTCGTGCAGGATAAAGGGGCTACCCTGGATCTGGATTTGCTAGATCCGACAGAGGTAGAGTTTGGGGTGTTGAAAACGAATATTTTTTGACTGTGAGTTGTACTATGTTCTGTCGTGTACATGTATATGTCGACGTTACTAATACATGCACGACAGTACGGTTGATTCGTCAACTGGGGGTATGATATTCTGCGGTAAATGAAAACGAATTCTTGTCTTCAAGAGCAAACTCGGACTGGACATCAATGCATCAACGTTCAACGTCAACGCGCCAACACTCGGATGAAGGTTCCAAAGCTCAGATGCATATGATATACGGGTCGGGTTCATATCTGTAATAAAAGAACCCTGTACATGTATTGGCCACTATACGAACCTATAATCACTTCCTCGTCTCAATAGGATCTACAGTGTCATCGCAGTTCCCTCACGCAAAAGCCTCTCAACCGCACCAAAAAGCTCTGAAACAATACGCCGACGAACCTCGAATTTGAATTCTCCAGGCTTTGGAGATTGGGAGACCCACTTTTGTGTCAAGTTTCTCAGCTACTTGTTACATACTCTAGGGACGACTCAATTAAAGGCCCGGGTGCAATAGCTTTGAAAGCAGTGGTGTAGACCATACTCGAGACGCCGGTGAGCCTCGTCATCCATCCTTGATTTTGCGCAGTTGTCGTCTGACGGGTACGAGGTTAGATGTGTCAGCAAGTGGCAACTAGAGGTGATCAAGTCCCTCAGCTACTTGTTACTTGATACTTTGGGATGCAGGGGCGACGAAATTGAAGGCCGGGTGTAACAGCTTTGAAAGCACAGACGCTGCCGGTTCGACTCGTCATTCACTGACACTCTCGAAGCTTGGACCCGTTACTCGAATAGTCATGTGGTACCCATGCCCCTCGTCATCCGTCCTTGATTATTTAGATGGGTCAGCAAGTAGATGAGGTGGTCCTTCGGCGACGGCAGCCAAGTATATCTTGGGTAGCTAGGTATCCATTGCGTTTGGAGGTATAAATCCTGGAATGTTTGGAAGCAAAAAAATCACTATCAGATCTCTTTGCACGCAGAATTCCTGTCATGATCACCTTGTACGACGTCGGCCCAGCTCCCAATTCGAGCGAGATTTCGCTTTCTCCTCACGTTCGGAAGGCTAGGTACAGTTCCGCGTTACCTTAATTCCCATCGGACCTCGACTAACACACCGGCAGGTACATCCTCAACTACAAACGCATCCCATACAAAGTCTCCTGGGTAACCTTCTTCACTCTCGAAGAAACCGCCAAATCCCTCGGCGCAGCTCCCACAGGTGTCCGCGCAGATGGTTCAATTCGATACACTGTCCCATTCATTGTCGACTCTTCCAACGGCGCTGTCGTCTCCGACTCGTACCGTATCGCGGAATACCTCGACAGAACCTACCCCGATACTCCCCGTCTCGTTCCAGGGGGTACTGAAGGCCTCCAATGGGCATGGGGCGATACAATCCCTATGCGAATTATCCCACTCCTCGGGGGGCTGGCAAGGCCGCTGATAGAGAAGGCTAATGGGAAAGAGGTTATGAAAGGTGTGGATAAAGCCTACGGACCGCCAGGTCCACCGATGAGTGAGGAAGAGAAGAAGAAGGCGTGGGGGGTTGTTAAAGCTACGTTGGATGATATTAGTAAGTATTACCCGGAAGGACAGGTGTTTTTGACAGGAGATAAACCAATCTACGCGGATTTTTCGTTTATACCGGTTTTTTGGTCGGTTAAGACGTTGTTTGGGAGCGAGAGTGAGGAGTGGAAGGAGATGGCTGGATGGAATGGAGGAAGGTGGGGGAGGATGTTGGATAAGGTGCAATATGAGTCGATGGAGGTGGTGTAACAATGTTATAATTTAGACGCTCAAACGCGGTCACGAGATGTGTTGTTAATTTTGAATTGACTTGGCCAAGGGCCTATCTCCAACCTCCTGGTGATGGATCACGGGTGTACAGAACGTTTGCTGTGGTATTCAATGAAGGATAATGAAAAGGAGTGCGCGCTGGAAGCTCAAGCTCCAAGCATGGTGTCGCTGAGGCACGAAGATATTGGACTGGTCCTCACACTTATTGACCTACACCCAGTGTTGACTTATTTCAAGCATGTCTGAAGAAACGGTAGCTTGCATATTTCTATAGATACTCAATGAACAGTATCTGTACAGTACTTAAACTTGAAATACTTCAATCTATTGCGTGTTTGGACATGCAGAACTTTGCACAAGACGCTTCACGTTTAACAGAACGTGATGGTGATCTGCAGCGAGTTGCAGGGTTAGCGACCATACCACCAAGAAGTACAGGGGAAAGACTCACTCCAGTGTCATTGCTAGTGCATTGAACAGGTTTTCCGCCCTCCGTTTGAGACCCAAGATAAGCACCAGGACATTTTTCGGCGCTGTTCCCAGTGCATGGGCCCGGAGCCTTCTTGGTGCAGGAGCCAGTGAACTCAAAGTCCATCTTGTACGTGCTACAAGAAAGAAAGAAAAAGAACAATAACATTTGAGTACAGTACCGGACACACGTAGGAAGCGTACTCACTACTTGTGGTTCCCGAGTCCATTACCGGTCAAGAGCGAGTAATCAGCAGCGTTCTGGGTGTTACCATCGGAGTTGCCGGGGTTGGTGAGGGTAAACTCGACGATGCCGCAGTTGACACCGGAGCTCTTGCAGTCGGCGCCAGCGAAACCGTCGACCCAGGCTACACCGCCGAGGACTCGGCCGTCGATGGTGCCAGAGCCTCGAGGGTTGCTGTGACCCTGGTAGAGGAAGACAGGCTTGCCACTGCCGCATTTGTTGACAAGCTGAAGAGAAGTGAGTAGGAGTCGCTCGACGGTGAAAAGACCATACCTTGACATTGTGAGACTCGGCCAGAGCAGTACCGGCGAAAGCAAGAGTGGAAGCGACGAGAGAGAACTTCATTGCTGAACCTTTAGGTTTAGCTCTTCTTGTGCAGCTCGAATCTTGGGCAAAATCACAACAAACGTAAATAATCATGTAATCATTCACATGACTGCTGTTGCATACTCGTTTCTCGCCGGTTGAATTTCTCGTTCGTTCTACGATTAGTCTCTTCTCGTTTTTACTTCTTGCGATGTTCTTTGCAATCTCCAACACACCGGCCAGGCTTCGTTTTGATATTCAGTCTAATAGTTCTTGGATATCGCCCGCATTCCTTGGCAAGCCCCATGTCCGCTTCGCAACTTTCACAGTCACTATCGGGGACGACCGCGAGGGACTTAGTCTCCCTACTGAATTTCGAGTTGAATCGAGTGCTATCGCGGAGTGTGATGCTATCATGGGTGTCGACTTTTATCGTGCATGTATGAGGATAGGGAAGGAGTTGTTGGTGCGGTCGTTGTATAGGGGTACTGGTACGTATTGCCAGCTGGCGCCTTTTCATTGCATTGATGCCTTGCTAGTAGATCCTGTTCCGACCTTGGAAGTGGATGCATTAGGAGATGAGGAGTGTTTTCGCTATGGTATGTTTTCCCGCTCCTTTCTGCCGATTGTCGCTGAGAATTTTTGTACTCCAGGTCGCTCTGCTCAGGAAGATAGCAGTACAAATAACCCAGATAGTATCGGGGATGTGTTCATGAGTGATGCCCACCCGGGCGGTCACAAAGTGTCTCATGTACTTGATACATCTTGTGGATTCGACAATCCCATGTCTAGGGTATCTGACGAGCGCAATGCTCATTCTGTTTCTGGGGTATCCGATGAGCGCGCTGCTTGCCCCGTGTGCGGGGTATCCGACGAGTGCAATGCTCACCCTGCATTCGGGGTATCCAACGAGCGCAATGCTCGCCCTGCATTCGGGGTATCCAATGAGCGCAATGCTCGCCCTGCATTCGGGGTATCCAATGAGCGCAATGCTCGCCCTGTTTTCGGGGTATCCAATGAGCACAATGCTCGCCTTACTTCTGAGGTATCTGCCGAGTGCAATGTTGCACGTGAATATGCTGAAGACTATGAAATGACTGATATACCTAATGAGGAGCATACTGGTACATATCAAAACCTGCCGAGTGCAGAGTTGCTATGTATAGCTGATAATGATCATAATCCCTTGTCGGAACAGGAAGCAGAGTCAAGTCTGTCTTCTGGTGCAAGTGCGAACAATAGATTTGTTGTTGATCCTTATGTGTATTTGTCTCTTCAAGAAAAGAAGCGTGTTCTTAACCACATTGTGTTTGAAATGAACATGGGTGCACCCAAACTGCGATCCTTGTGCCAGTTTCATCAAGGAATTAGTCGCCGGCATCCAATTCAGAAGAAAGACAAGTCAGGCCCTGCTTTGAAAGGTGAGTTTGCTCATCATCAATGTACAGAGGCATGTTTATTCCGCAAATCAGCAGCCACTTCAGCTGGAGTGACTGAATTTGTACTTTTGGATGATACAAAATATAATTTTTCTAGCCTTGTTCTCAAGCTTCGCAATGAAAACACTAAAGGCAAGCGGAAAGCTTGTGATGACATCAGTGGACATGCTTCTAAGCGCATGTGCAGCATGACCAATTCATCTAATACACAAGATTGCAATACTAGTAATGCTGATGATTCTAGCTTTCCTATTCTGGTGGCAGAAGCAGAGAAAGACAATATAATCCGAGAGTTTCAAGAACATACAAATAATTCTGCTCTAAAAAGATATGAGTGTTCCTTTTGTGGAATGCATGAAATTGCCTCTTCTACTACATTCAGGGCAATAGATTCATTAGATATTTCTTTGCTTGAAGATGCTGCAAGTCAAATGAGGATAGCAACACATCAGATGCATATAGAGCCATTTAAAGCATCATCGCTATTGTGTGGATGTTATGTTTTATGCCATTCATGCAATAGTGCAGTTGTATATAGCAAATTTAAGGAAGTTCCTTTGAGAAGCTATGCTAATGGTTTATGGTTAGGTGATATTCCAGAGGAGCTTCAAAATCTGAGTTTCCTAGAACAAAGATGTATTGCGCGGGCTAGGTCAACTAGATGCATGGTAAAAATCCAGCTGAGAAATAAAGATGGATCTAAAGGTGCACATTATTGTTTTAGCAAAGGTAATGTATGTGTACTTCCACAGGACACTGCTTCTTTTGCTTCCCAAATGCCACCACCTTTATCAACTGTGAAAGAAGAATTATGTGTGATTTTTGTTGGATCTTTAGATACTGTGGTTACTGAGCAAATGCTACATAAATCTCCTTTGATAGTGCGCAGAGAGAAGCTTCGCAAAGCACTGCATTGGCTCATCAAAAACAATTCTTTATATGCAGATTTAGATACAACTGCTACAGATCTCAATTTAGAAGAATATCCTGTTTTTGATTGCCCTATTGCAATTTCAGATTGTTTGCGCACAGATTCATCTAATTATCAGGGCTCATCATATACTGATAATGCTGGTAGTAACAATGGTGATGATAATGATAGTGATGATGATGATAGTGATGATGGTGATCATGATCATGATGATGGTGATGGTGATGGTGATGAAAATAGTAATATTGAGCTGACTTCATCCTGCTTAGTTGATTTAGATGATTTTGACAATCCGCGGTCATCCAGAAAGTTAGAAGCAATTAGTGAACTAAAAAAAGGTGGTACTTTTATCAAATTTCCTTCTGGAACTGAAGCACTGTCTACTTCACATAATCCTAAAGTATTTGGTTGGTTATGGCCTACTTTATTTCCATATGGAGTAGGTATGCCAGATATGAAGTATGGTAAAGCTAGTGAGTCATCACTATTTAGAGAAGTTGATACTGCAACACACATCCAGCATTTACTCCGATTAGCAGATAGGCGATTTCAGATTCATCTCACATTTATGTTTGTCATGGCCAATATAATGCAGCGAAGAAAATCTTCTTTTAATTCTAAGCTAGCTGTTCGGCGGTCATGGTTTCCTAGAGTTAGTCATTTAATTCGCCACATAGACGATGAAACCATTAAAAGCTATTCTGAGAAGTTAGATCGGAATCCATATGCAAAGCCAGAGACATCTGGGGAAAAATCTGCTGCTCAACTTATGAAATATATAAGTTATGTGTCTCATCATGTACCTGGCTCCACTGGTGATGTAAATGCAATGAGGCAGCAGATTCGCAGTAAAATTGCTTGTGATGGATTGCCGCATTTTTTCGCTACTGTAAATCCAGCTGATAGTCATAATCCAATTGCTCAGGTTCTTGCTGGGCAGAATGTTGATCTAGATAAAATATTTCATATGCTAGGTAAAAAGCCAACAAAAGAAAGCCACAGGAGAGCTAGAATTATTGCTGATAACCCTGTGGCTAGTGCTGAGTTTTTCCATTTAATGATCACAGAATTTTTTGATGTTATTCTTGGAGCTAAGCGGTATAATAAAATAGGAGTGTTAGGTAAAGTTAAAGGATGGTATGGGGTAGTAGAAGCTCAGGCAAGAGGTAGACTTCATCTTCATCTTTTGATTTGGATTGAAGATGCACCTGCATCACCTATGGACATGAAGGAAAAAATGAATTCTGATAATGCTTTCAAAGAGCGCTTGCGCATGTGGTATGATGATGTAATTTCTCAGAGTTTTCCTTCTAATACTCAACCATATCAAGACTACTTTGCAAGTAATCCTTCTGCAAGAGCATATCAGCAACCTGTGCTAAGTCGCCCTTTAAATCCTGATTCAATAGATTATAAAGATCAGAAGCTTCAGCATTACCGCAATATTGTTGAAACATGTGCTCTAGTGCACACTCATCATGCTACATGTTTTAAGCATATACCGCGTAACATCCAGTCTTTGCGTGACAGTGATAAAGATTGTAGATTTCAACTGCCTCGACCTGAAGTCTCTGAAACACACTTTGATGCTGATGATGATTTAGTCTTGCGCTGTGGAAATGGTAATATTAATGGTCATAATCCTACTGTGACTATGTGTTTAGGATGCAACACAGATTTAAAACAATTAGCTACTGGTCCATTGGCAATGACAATGGTATATTATATGTGCAATTATACTGCAAAGCAGCAGCTAGATACTTCTGTGGTATTTCCTGCACTGTGTGCTTCTATTAAAGCTACTCAAGAAAGACCGCCTTTGAATGAAAGTGGTGATGTTGATATTGAAGAGCAAAATAGATTAATGATAGTTAAAGTGGCAAATCAATTAATTGGTAAGCGCGAATTATCTGGACAGCAGACTGCATCTCTATTGCTAGGGAGATCAAACCGGTATACTACTGATGAATTCCAGGAGTATTGGTGGTCATCTGTTCTTAGAGATCTAGACTATCCTTTATTTTCTAGTAATGCTGATGAAGATGAATTAAATTATACTGATGCACTAGAACCTGTGTTTGATGAGTCATTAGACCCTGATATACCTGATCAAATTGTGATTCCACATGATGAAAATGATAGTATGGTTGTACTTAATCAAGAGGTGTTAAACACAAATAATTCACAATTGAATCCTAATAACGCAGAGAAAAAATATTCTCAGCTTTTCAATGACATATTTTATAGACCATATGAGTTAGATAAAGTATGTGTGTGGGATATAATGCGTGGATATTGTAAAGTATCACTTCCTCGTTCTAAGACACAAAGGAAATTATTTTTGCGCTTTGCTCCAGGTCATCCACAATATACTACTCATTGTTTAAAAGCTGTAATCAAGCCACAGGTACCTGTGTTGATGGGATATAGAATACCTAGAAATGATATTGAAAGTGATGCAGTTAAGTATGCTTTAGTAATGTTAATGCTATTTAAACCATGGTCTCGTACTGATAAATTACATCCATTAAAAAATGCAGAAGTATCTTGGTTAGATGCTTTTCATGAGTATTCTCCACAGTTAAATAATTACCACCAGCAAGTCATAAGAAACATGCAAATGCTATATGGAGCAAAAGATGCAAAATTTGACTTTGCAGCTAAAAGAGCAAAAAGGCTTGCAGAATTAAAGGGTCTTACAGCATTAAAGTATTCTAGTAGTAATATCAACAGTGAAGAGGAGATAATTGATTCAGATTGGGAGGCTGCAATGAATCTAGATGTAGATGCAGAGTATGTTTCTGAAATCTTGACTAGAAATACCTATGCTACCAGAGATGCCCACTTTATTGCTAATTGTGCAGCTAAAGTAGGCTTTTATAAAAAAGCTAGTAATAGATTTTGTGGAAGGAGTGATAATGTTTATGAAGCCTCAGAAGATGATAAATTGGTAGCAGAGTCTAAAAACAATTGGGTTCTTAATGAGCGCCAACAAAAGGCGCAGCGCTTGCAGAGAATGTGCAATGAAAGAGAGCAAAACTGCAGAGCAAACTGCAATATGCCATATTACAATGAAAGAATTACAAGAGCATTAACAACCACACTTGAAGCAGAAGCACAGTTAGCTAGAGATCAATGTGATCATGTTAATTCTTCAGATATTTCCCAAAAGTCTGCTAATCACTGGTCAGGATTGCAGCCATATCAGCAGTTATGTTTATCATTAATTCAAAAGTATTCTTTCAATCAGGAGCAAATTAGAGCTTTTCTTTTGATAGCTGATCATGTGGGAAAAAACCTTCATGTATCTTATCAAGCTAAGTCAATTTCACTATTATGTACAGGGCCTGGAGGAACAGGAAAATCAGCTATTTTTCAAGCATGGAAAGAGTTTTATTCTATTCTTGGTTACCCAGAGAGATTTAAACTCACAGCTCCGACTGGTGTTGTTGCTAGTGATATTGGAGGCAGTACTATTCACTTTGAATGCAGTCTGCGCGTACCTCGTGAGCGCATGAGGAGTAGTGATGATTATCGCTCTAATTTAGAAGAGCGCTTTCGGTTTATTGAAACTCTTGTTCTTGATGAAGTATATTTCCTTTCAGCTTCTGACATGTCACTGCTTTCTGAGTATCTTTGTTTAAGTAAAGGTAATACAAATTTATGTGGTGGAATGAATTGGGCAGTTTGTGGTGATCCTTGTCAATTACCTCCACCTCAAGGCAGACCTTTGTTTGACTATTCTCTTGTAGATTGCTATCGCTCTCATAGATTAAATGATTTACATGAGTCCACCCGCAGAAATGTTAAAGGCATTCAAGTATGGCAGCAAGTAGAGCATGTAGTTATACTTGATGAAATAATGCGCCAAAAAGGAGATGATGTCTTAATAGATATTCTTAAGCATTTGCGCAAAGGAACATGCACTGAAAAGCATAAGCATATTCTGGATAAGTATGTTCTTTCAAATCCTCAATGCTCTCAGGAGACAAAAGACTTAACAGATATTAGGCGCTGGATCAATGATCCTGATAATGCATGTCCATTAATTGTGTATACTAATATTGCGCGGGATTTGCATAATCAGCATATGACAGAGGCTTTTGCCCATGCTACTCAACAAGAATACCACCTTTATTATTCAAAAGATATGGTTGGTAGAGGTAGAAAGAAGCGCCAGCTGAGTAATTTAGCAAGAGAAGCTGCTTGGTCTATTCCAGTTAAAGAAGCAGATAACTTGAGTGGAAAAGTATGTTATGTGCCTGGTATGCCAGTATTTTGTACTGAGAATATTGCCACAGAATTGGGTATATCTAATGGTAGTATAGGGCAGTTAGTATCAGTAGCATTTGAAGTAATTGATGGAAAGCGATATGCAGTTTCAGCTGATGTGGATTTTAAAGGCTATGTCAATAGTGATTCTAATGCACAATTCCCACACCGCGTTACTGTAGTACCAGTAAGTTCATCTATATCATATCACTTACCTAGAAATTCAAAAGAATACAGAGCTACCAGATGGCAGCTTCCATTGATACCAGCCTTTGCATTTACTTCTCATAATGCACAAGGGCGCTCATTAAATGTTTGCTGCACAGATATAGCTAGCTGTGGCTCAGTGCGGAGTGCTTATGTTATGCTATCAAGAGTAAGATCTCTAAAAGGATTGTGTATTTTAAGACCCTTTGATTTAAGTCAGATTCAAAGTCATATATCTGAAGGATTAAGGGTAGAGTTAACTAGAACAGAAGTTAAAGCTGAATATACCAAAAAATATACTGATAATCATATAAAATGGTTTTACAAGTCATAAATTTAAACTACTAATAAGAGTATACACTGGGTGCAGTGAGCTTGCAACATTTCCATTACCCAGTTCCTAGGAAAGAGGGTGGTAAGTTGTACTGGCAGTTTAAGTATAAATACTACAAGTTGCGAGTTTACCTCACTACCACTGGTGTTTTCAATGACTCACCACTTTAGTACATGCTCCACTAAGTGAACTATGCAAAGTGAAGGCAAGACTTTTGGCAGCAAGCCCAAGCTACCCAAGCTGGACAATCTGGCTTCACATGTGAACTATTTGCAAAGGAAAGAAGTTAGATGAAGCTACAGAGGAGAATGGAGATACTCCACCCACCTTTGAGCAGAAGCAGAGTGCCGGGCTAATGGCAGAGTATCTGCCATTGAGCCCACCACTAGAGGGTTTCTGAGGCTGTTCACAGCCTAGATACTTGGCAATAATCTTCCTTGGATCACCAGAAAGTCACCAAGTTTGAAGGTCCTTTTTAAGTACTTGAAAGTCAAGTTCACACTCTCTTCAGTTCGAAAACAACTAGCCAAGATCTTCATTGAGCCTTTCTACTTGTTAGGACTATGCAAGAAGAGAACAAGAGAGAGCGGCCAGCGGCAGGCAGAACATTGTGCGAGGAGAAGACCATGCGAGGAAAGTTATCGCTGAAGCTATCAGCAACAGCACTGATGCACTATGCAGGATGAGGGCGCATGAAGAAGATGCCTCATGTGGGGAGAGAGAGAGAGAGGCAGCAGAGACCAAGTGTCTTGGCCATAGAGCAAGAGGATGATAGAGATGAGAGTAGCAGAGAACAGCGCTAATTTTCTACTTGAGTTACTTGGTATAATACATCTAGTTTGTATACTATGGATATGCACAGGCACATGGGTATCATGTTAGAATTATTTATCCTTTTATGGTTTCATTTGATGATCTTTACTTTACATCGTTCATCTCTGATATTTGTATTCGTTCATCATTGTTCTATACACTGACTGCACAGTTCCATGCTTCTTGCTGTTACTCCATTGCCTCGGTGTGAGGGTACCAGAACAAAATTGCTGAAAAACAGTCATTTTGACACTAATTGTTGTGTTCAGAATCGCACTAGTACATCATACTAAGTACTATATGGACTTGGTATCACTACTAGGAACCTAGTAGTGCGCATATGACAAAGAATAAGATAGGCATGCACTGCGTGGTGAATACTAGCTGTGTGCACATAGACGTTGATGTCATCGTTAGCCCTATATGATTGCGCTAGGATACGCGCCGAAACCTGTAGACCGCATCTATACTCTATTATCAGGCTGGAACCTTACGAGGACATGCTACTGCGCATGGTAGACTTCCTAGTAGGTCATATGGCTACACTATACTCGCGCTATGGGACATATGAGATGGGATAGTGAACGAGGACCAACTACCACAGCGTAGAAGGACCCTAGGGGACGAATCAGAAGCTATATACCAAATACAGTAGAAGCTGGAGGTGCGAGTCACCCTCGAGAGCAGAGTTACCTGGATTAGAAATGTCCAAGTAACTGGGTCATCAATACGAGGACCATATGGGAGCTTAACAGCTTTCCATATCAATCGGAATATCCCTCGAGCTTCGAGTTGGGATTCCTACTGCTAGTACAGACACTAGTGAGGGACATATAGTCCTATAACAAGGAAGCAGATAGGATTCTGTGCCAGGACTGTCCTAGGACATAGAAAATATAATATAGAACTACAAGGGCGCAGAGCCTACCTTCCTTGGATACGAATCCGAAGCATTTCAGACGAGATCGGACCCCTAGCAAGTTCCGAGCGGAATAACTATGTCCTAGCACCGATATCCGAAACGCACCATGCGGAACAGCACCTCCGCGCGCCACTTCCTAGCAACCCAAAAGTAATATGACTCGCAGTCCTGCAAAATAATGTCAAATTCCGACCAATATATACCCAAACCTTTCTTTTCTGGTAGATACTTACTTCATATGGACAGAATCCTCTCCTCATTCTCATTTCTTGCATAGTTACTATTATTTTATTGTGTCTACTTTCACTTATATGTAAAATATGTGCGCTCGCGGGTATATAAGCAGCAGCTCTCAAGCAATTACCCCGCTATACACGCAGCCCTAGTGCACCAATAGCAGAGTTCTTGCCTTCTATCACTGACCATAGAGGCGAAGTGTGCTTAGAAAATAACTTAGAAAATAAAACCTTTGAAAAGCCCTTCTCTATATTGAACTAGAGTCGTGAAATTAGAACTTTGAGATACCCATAGGACAGAGCTAGTTCATCTAGACTCTTTGGATAGAATTGATTGTTTCAGGACTAGTGTGGAGCCCCACTAGATCCCTTTTCACTTGGTGTGGAGCCCCACCAGTGATCGTTAAAGCTTAGTGTGGAGCTCCACTAGCTTATAGGTGGCCTGGTTGTCGTGCTAGTTTGACTAGTGTAACCAGTGCCTTTTATAGGAACAATAGGTCTTTACCCTTGTCGGGTTTGATAGGTTATTTTGCACCATAGGAACGCATAGGAATAGTTTAGATGGGTTTATAGGTTGGCTCGCGTTGTCTTGATCATATCGAGACCATATTATCATATTACATTGTTTCATTCATTGCTTGTACACTTCCCTTGTGTCCTAGTGATTTGTAGCAGGAGTAGCAGTGAGTAGTGAGAGTAATAGCAGGTAGCAGGAGTAATAGCGGGTAAGAAAGGTGGTAACAGGTATTGAGGGTAATAATAGGGTAGCAACAAGTTACAAGGGTTACAACTAGTATTATGCAACATCACCAGACATATGCCAGCTAACCAGACACAAAATATATGGCAAAATTGGGCCTTTACATCACATAGACAGAGATATGATGATACATATGAAATATATATTCATTACTAACATGTATCTACATGCACAAAATACATAGTTAGACTTGAGTACCACCATCTCATCCTGGCAAAGCTATACATGGCCTATGCAGGATCTATCAGTGCAGGATGAATGATCATGGGGATCGGAAAACATACCATGTTCTGTCACCTGTCAATCATCACAGCGTTGACAAAAGTGTGAGTATATATATGCGCACTGGGATGCTGGGATAGGATTGGTGGAGGAAAATTGTTGGTTTCATCGGGGCATATAATTTGCTGCCCAAGAAAGCATGCTAAGAATTAGTCTCAGTCAATAGTGAGGTCATAGCCAAGGGGATGGCTGCATACCTCAATGGATGCCTATAAACACCACCACCAAACTACCTTGCCATATCATCTTAACCGAACAAGATAACAAGGCCTGTGCAACATAGGCTAAGAAATCAGTGAGGTATGCACACCGGTGTTGGAAATAAGACCTACCACCAATGAGTGAATCTGCTCTTCAAATTGCCAGAGATATCACTGTAATTGTGATACCTGAGATGACAGACATGGCAGCTATGACAGCTGACTCTGCAGGAGAGGAGAGCGAAGGAGGAGGAGAGCGGATGAGGAGGAGGAAGGAAGATGGTGATAGAAAGAAAGAAAGGGAGTTTTGGGGCAGAGGAATCTGGGGCGGGCCTTATGTGAAAAAATGGTCTGCATGTGGACCACTTGAGGGCAGGGCACAAGGCAGAGGGCACATAGCGCAGTGCTCACTGATTCTGGAGCACAAGTCGCCAAGGTGTAGATCATTAAGGTCAAAGGTGAGCAAAGGTGGTCTATTGTTAGATGATGACGCGGCCAGGTGATGTCATTGATCCAGCCGCTTGATGTGAAATTTTTTCCCATGCTTCTGTTTTCATAAACACATCAACCTCTTCATTGCAAGCTAGTTTACATAGCTATATGCATGCTGCACCTATCTCTATTCAATATCCTGATTGCAGCAGATGATGTGGTCCATCAGAGATGGCTAGCCCTCCACAATTCAAGCATTACCTGATATAAAAGATAGAATCGAGATAGAAGAAGCAAATGCAGGTGCGCGATGCATTCCATGTTGCTTGGTATGCACTCATTATAATCCAAAACTGTGGTAGTGTAATTTTATGATGAAGTTCAGAGTATACACCATTGTTCTATGGCTCTGAAAATAACATCCTGCTGCAGTAATACTAGGTAATAAGGGTGTGATATTGTCATACTACAATAATACAAGGTAATATGCACTGTCATTTCATGCTCATATCACTATTACACCCTTCGGCTGCACGTGAGTAGCAGGTGGTGGGCGATATATGCCCTAATTTCCAGCTGTGACCTTTCTTGGTTTTTGCTGATGGAAATGAGCACCCTCATATTCCTAGAAATGAGGTGAGTGAGTTACTTGCTCTTCTGGATGTTCACTTGTGTGTAACATCTGAGATACCCTCTGCTGTACCTTAGCAAATGCCGCCTTTGTATTCTGGGACACAACAGTTGGGTGTGAGACCCAGTAGAGTGGGCTCCCAGTCTTCATAAGGCTGAGAAAGCCACAGCCAGCTACTAACTCAAATGGGCAGCAGTTCTCCAAAACCCCTTCATGCTAGATACCAATGAAGGCTGACCGCGTCTGAACAGGAGTATGTTGCATGTTTGAACATGTCTTCACTCTAGCCTTATGTTGGTCATCAAAGGTCGATTTAATGTCAAAGTTCCCGCTCTTTCCATCAATCTTCTTCTATATCTTGTCTGGATGATCACCCAATGTCATGGCTGCCTTCAAGGTGGCATGTCCTCAACATTTTTTAGTATGTTTCTGCAGGTTACTCAATGAATTTGCACCTGATGTGTCTTGATAGCAGCAAACTCGCACACTACATCCAGTGCAGCGGAAGGTATGGGTGGGCCACTTAAGTGGCCTGCATTCTTCATAGTATGGTTTCTCAAAGAACCCATAGATTGGGGACTTTCATGCCTTCAGGCAACATTCTATCCATGTAGGTGAGTAATTTGAAATCATTCAATGCATTTTGATCACTCACTGAGCTCCTCTCTTGGTGTCTCTTCCTTCTTCAGCTTGACCTTTGTGGTCTTTACTCTGCCCCCCTCATTCTCTTCATCTTCATCAACATTGATGATCTCTACACTCAGTGTGGGCACTGCCTTTGACTTTTGCTTCTTCTTGGGGCATGAGTTATTGGCCTTATCAGCCTCATCCTGGCTGTTATCTGATTCAGGAGAGTTGTGCTTTCATTTGTCAGGCTGGGATGGTTCTAGAGTACAAATGGTAGATCCCTTTGTCTTGTGCCCCTTTGACCCTAATGCTAGTGCTTGATCAGTAAATAGATATCACCTTGCTTGTCAAGGTCCTTTGCATGTGATAATTCAGAGAAATTGTGCCCTTTCAGCACATAAAGCCAAATATTGGCTCACTGCCACATACCCGACTCCGGGGCGCATGTCAATTTCTGCTTCAACACCTTTTCTTTCGAATCTGCGAGGATTGGCCAACTGACCCAATGCCACCTGGAGTTATAGCACTTTTGGTACATGACAACCAAACTGTCCGCCAGCCTCCTGCATGTCTGGCTTCCTGACCGCGCTCAAGCTCTTGCAATTATGCATGCCAGCAGCACGCTGGATCGCGGGCTGTATCACCCATATACCTGGAACACGTGTTTGGCTATTATTTGTGCCAGGGATGCTTCAGAGGTTAGAAATGTTAGTAGGGTCGGATTTCGCGGGCGCGATATGGAGTTTGGTTTTGTCTGCCAAGAGGGACCTTGTCTGGCTACATTCTGGGAGAAGTTGGTCGAGTTCCTTGCAGATAGAGATTGTGGCCATCCAATGTATCATTCGGATCTGGGTGTATTAGTCAAGCGTCTGGTGTTTGGTGGGGAAATGGTATAGAAAATTGTTATATTATCTTGCTTGTTGCAATTCGAAATTGTGCAGGGGAGGTGCAGGTTATAGTCGCCACTAGAGTGCAAAGGTAGTGTCGTAGTCAAGCTCCACTGCCTTGGAAGACAGGTGTTAAGGTCGTCCCTGCGGATTGTTTCGGTGTCCAAGGTGCTTCTAAAACACTCTGCGCAGACAAAATAGTTACATTGTTTATATGGTATTCACAGATTTATGTATCGCCAATTAGCCAGTTCACCGAATTTTGATGAAAGATGGCAGCTCTGCTGTCTCTATTGCCCACGGCCTCTTCTACCATACTCCAAAAAGATGGGAGCTTGGTGTCGAGTTGTTCAACATTTGCAGCCAGCGGTCGGTGTTCCTGCATCGAGTGCAGGAAGTATGTGTCTACAGGCAAACTCTTGTCTATGACAAGAAGGGCCTTGGTGTGCCACCGATTTCTGGCGTGTCGAATGTACTCTAGCACTGGTAGACCATCTGTGACTACCGCGTGTCGCACATTGATGGGAAGATGTATTTCGCGAAGGAACTTTTGGTAATGAACATCGCAATCAAAGCCCCCGCCTTGGATGAACGTGATGTCAATGGGTTGGCTGATGTATTGGTAGTCAAATGGTTTGGTGGAGAAGTCTGGGATAACGACTGCGCAGTCCACAACCATTTGGCAGAGCTTCGGCCACGGAGTATCAGGAAAGTCCTGAACATTCAGTGTCGCTGACTGTCTAATGTCGGTGGTAGGATCCATTGCTTCAACCTCCGCAATGAGTTTTGCGCTGAGAGCTGCAACACCAGGGGGTCCAGCAGTAGGTAATGATTGGCCTCGATGATCTCCAACTGCGGAAAGGTGGTCGTGCGAAATGCGCGCGTAATGATAGGATGCTGAGAGACCTGCAAGGATAGGACCTTGACTGACTGGCTTGTGGTGCCTAAGACAAGAGCGATGGTGTCGGGTATCCACTCATAATGCGGGTTCATAAAGGCTGGACTGTCTATGCCGCATGGAGTACACCCTGACTTGATGTTGAGGTCTTCGATTAGCCCCCCCAAATGTGGGTTTACTCGTAGTGTCCATCCAAACACGTATAGCTGCTCGGCGTTGCTCAGCATCACAGCACGATACAGATGAAGAACGAGGCTAAAAAACTGTTAGAATTGATCGTCATTTATTTTGCTGGATGACTCATGAAGAATTGAATTTTTTCTTCATTAGTAACAAGGCAACCTTGCCTGTGCGTTCATCCCGAAAATGGCGCATAGCTGCTTCCAGTATGAGGAGGAGTACATCGTCGTTGACTACCTGCGGACCTTTTCCTTGCTGCAACAGTATTGTGTTTTGCGATGTAGTCCGCAAAGTTGCTTTTGCGGCAGAGAGGTTCATACTAATTCCTGATACTGCTAAGGAGTTTTTTTACCCAACCCTACTATTGATGGACAAGAACTGTAAATTTTTGAAAAATTTTTTCTACTGCCCGCTCCACATAACAATCCAAGCCTAAAAAATACACCATAGTACTTGTCATATCATTATCACCTGTCATTGAATTTTGGGGATTTTTAGGGAGCCCCAATCTCATAGCGGATCGTTTCCGGACTCAGAACTAGAACTGCAACTTTTTGATGTCACGAATTGTCACGATGCGGCAGGTTTCGGCCACTCGACATTTTGATGTCACGATATTGGATTGCAGAATGTAGTGTTCCTGACAATGTCACGCTCCCATCAAACCTCAATTTCAGGTCAATTTCACGTCCCATTTGCTCCCCTCCCCTATAATCCCCAATATAAGTACACAAACAAGTTTTTATGTATTTTAAGGCATCCCAAAAAAATTACCGAGCACCAGAACTGGAGGAAACTCTCAATAATATGGTATTTTACACATTAGCGTGCTTTACACATCGGATTCATCAATAGTAGCCTTAGACCAAGTTTTCCCGATGTAGCAAGAGCACGTGTATTAGGTGGCGTCACATCTTGACTCAAGCACGCCTTGATCACTGCGAGTTACCCTCTACTTTATGAGGAAAAGAAGGTATGTGACCGATACTATTCACAGTTCAATGGCCGCTGAGATGGAGCTATAAAGCATGAAAAAGAAATCTGCGGTAGTTTTGGAGCCAAGCGTTGGGTGGGCGTTGGAAATCCTGGCGAATGAAATCCTAGGCGAGGTGCGTGGCATAAGCACTCCGACTATTATCCAATGCTAATCGCAATGAAACTAGGTCTTGCAGTTTCTTTCCCCCCGCGATTTTTTGCAATTAGCTCGTACCCGAAAGAAAATGCGATCGAAACTCCTTACCAAGTCCAGCGAAATTTGGTGGAAGCGAGCAAGAGCAAATCTTGAAATACCCTGCGGAATATTGGGAATGAGCGAGCCAGCTCTCGCACATCTTTTGTTTGACAACCTCTGCAATGTGCGTCGCTGGAAACTTTCGAATGCTTAGCTATTGACAAAACCCGCGCTATTCAGATTTGCAATGCCGAATGCAAGACAATCAACTTCGCAGGTATCCAGGCACTAGGAGGTTTAAAGCGCTGGTGCTGCGGGTGTATCTAAGAACAGTTTGTACTACCTCTATTCTTATTTTTACCGCACTCAAACTGCGCGCAGTTTTTCGCTGGCACCAGCATCAATTGCGAAAGATGCTCTTGAATTGATGCCTTCATCAGCAATTACTGATCTTCAGCGCAATTCTACTAGAATACAACTGGGTCCTGCTGGTAAGTTGGGCAAGTTGGCCAGATGGAGCACTAACCAATCTTGCCAGGTGACTTTACTGAGTTTGTCTATCTAAACTCGGCCATTGAATATGTGACGACTATGCCAAAGCCCGAGTTGGATATTTGGATGGAAAAGATGCAAGCCCAGCATAGACAAGAATTAGAGGTTCGCTCGCTTTGGTGGATATGCAAATTGCGCTGATATTCAAATTAGGATGCGAAGAATGTACACCAATGGATTGCTTCTAGCAAGCATGCAAGTACGATGGCGAAGTATCAACTCCGAGTACAGCGCCTAGCTATGTGGGTCTTTCAATCCATACTTGCGCTTTGCTCATACTCCTACCATGGCAGAATCACCATAAGGCTGCGCTTGCAAGGGTGGGGGGCAGAGCTTGACTGGATGGAAGGATTTACCAGCTCGACCTCTGGGCGGCATATGCCAAACTTGCGGAAAATCAAGAAGGTATGGCAAGCCAAAACATTGACGGAGAAGCGTGAGTGATATCGAGTATTACCGCTCTTGCGCAGCTGACATTGAATCGTAGAATGGGCAAACATGCAAGGCGAACTTCAGGCTTATCTCCGCGGTGTTCGCGATAATCATACAAGTAAATCGTAGATCAAGTACTTGGATACATATTGCAACTCTTGCAGCGCGCAGATACTCCTTTACTTCAATGGTGCATCCCACCCGATCCAGCGATATCGAAACTCGGATCGCACCAATCCCGGGATGAAGACCAACGAGTTGTCCAAGCTGAAGCCTGCAGGCGGCAGGAGAAAAAACGTTTACTTTCGCTATTCAGCTTTCGGCGATAGTTCACCGGGCCTTTGTGAAGGTAGTAACCACTCTGGACACCTGTGCTTTCCTTTTGGGATTTCAAGGTTGCAGTTTATGACGTCCATCGTCTGGCAGTGGGTCGTATAATACTGTAGGATGTTGAAATCTGCCTGGTCATTTGAGAGATAAAGCATTCATCCTGCAATGAAAAGTGAGCTAATAGTGCCTACTAGGGCGGCAAGTAACGCACCTCGTATCCATGCCAAGCTCCTGGTCCAAGCCATCGTATCTTCGAGTTTGTTAAAGCGCAGCGTGTTACCTCAGTAGCTCTTGAGAGTGGCCTTTAATGGTTTGTAGTTGAACGCGAACTAATCAACATGGCAAGAGTAGCACACACGCAGAACACAATTTCAGCCATTTCTTGCACCTCTAATAGGGCGAATTCTGTGTCGGGGTTGGTTGAAGGATAGTTCCTGTGCCTGGCCTTCAATTTTCGATTGCAGGATCTCGACCGTTCATCATTCTGGCTCAAATCCCATGGCGGAGTCGGAGGAGTTACGATGTATCCGTTTGGGAGGTTCCAATCCATGCAAACCCATTCTTAGCCCAGGCCCAAACGTTACTGGCAGGAAAATTCGCTGGACCGAACACAAAGGCGGATGAATTGTGTAGCTGGCATATTCGGAATTTTTGAGTCGATTAGCGGTCGTTGCGCACTCATGAAGACTTTTCGAAAGGCTTTAGATCAGAAAGCTTGAAAGGGCCAGCCGAGGAAGAATATAATCGTACCAGTTGAATGCGGGATGGAGCGGGTTGAGTCAGAGAGATAGATCATGATAGATAGATAGACGATGACTTGCTCCTTCCCATCATCGCGGATTCAGTGCTTCACGTCGTACATCTGAACACCCTTGACTCTTCCCACTTTCTCAGTCACTCTTAGATGATGCGCCATAGAAAATCTAGCAAAAATGCGATCACCGATGACTATCATGGTACGGTATCATGGAATACACCGCGTGTACACGGCACCAACTTTTTTTCTTTGGAAACTTCAAGAATGTGGACACGTATGACCGCTTCACGATAACAATGCCAGTCGCTGCTATCGACAATTATTATCTGGCTGCTTGATAGGATGAAACTCGGATACCAACGGGAGCGATGGTTCAATATTCAACTATGATCCTTGGTACGAACTCTTGACGAACTCTTTGCAACATTCTCGTACTATTTGCATCGTCTCCAAGAAGCTTTATTTTATATTTGGCGCGTTTGGTGCGGCGCCAGTGGCATTCCCCCAGCTGCATCATATTTTCTGCTTATATATCTCACCGGCATCAGTAAGTCAAGGCTCTCATAGTTGAAACTATACTCATGTATTGCACCTGCAGAATATGCCCAGAATCTCTGCGGCAGATCAGCGCGAGGATAGCAAGGTATAGGTCTGGCCAGCCATTCGGCGATGAGAAACCCACCAGGTGGATGCAAGGAATAGGTCATCTGCAAGAAGACGCGGGTATTCAAAAACATTGAATATGATCAGCTATGAAAATTACCCACCGCCCATGAGGATCGCAGCGATTACCATCATTGCAATGTTCATATTCGATTATAACTATCATACCATATTGTTTGGAAATATCAATATATATTCCAATCTGAGAATCGCTCGCAAAAATGGATCGACTTGAGAAGTTTTTTCTTGCAGCAAAGTAGGACCTAAGGCATAGATACCTGAACTCTACTTCAGGCTTGGGTTCTTAAGTGCAGAAAAGAGTATCAATCGACTAATTAATACGTGCAAAACGCGGTAATACTACTTTCCTAAAGCACCACAGAGCTCGAGCTGCCTACATTGAATGGAAGCCCCCGCATTTCGTTAATGTCGCCATCTGCGGGTTCCATCTCATCCTCATCCGCTCCGCCTCTGCTGCCCTGAGCATGGATAGGACGTTCCCTGCGGAGGTCAAGGAGGAAATATATCTCCAATAAATGCCGAAAAGAAATTCGGGATCGGAGTGTCCTTTGATCACGCGGACTCGTGCTCCAAGTCGTTGCGCTATCGCCGCCGGTATGGTTGCAATTTCCATTGGTGAGATCTATTGAGCTAGATTAGGCTCTCAGCCGCGTACAAGGCCGATAATACGAGCAAGTCCGGAAAGGTTGCTGCCCGCATTTTCCAGGTCCACCTGATCCTGAGATGCAGTGCAGTCCTTCAACTAAGGCGATACTGGCGACGAAGTCAGAGCTCCAGGCAAAGACCCTTGGACTTCTTTTTCATCGCCTCCTGCGGCTGGATGGCGAGCTCGTGTATGGTATATATCTGGAGACTGGCTCCCTTCCAATGCAATGGTAGCATGGGGGAATGTGTTCGTCGAAAGAGGTAATGAAGTTTCAGGAGATTGGGTTCCAAACCGAGGCGCAGAGGCCCCCTGCACTCCTCGGCATGCTTTGCACCTGATGAGCGATCTCCGGAGCGGGCGTCAAGGTAGGTGAAGGTTCCTGCATCTCGTGTTCCATCATCTGGCATCGCACCAACACCAGCTTGCATTTCCATCAGTAAACCATCGATTGCAGAACCATCGAGAACACGAGCTTGAACTCGTACGATTTCTGGAAGAGAGAGCGATGCTGGAGCCGGAGACATCTGGGCTTCGTGATCGCCTAGCCTTTTAGGACATGAAGCAGGTCCTGGCGGGATCCCTCGTCGTTGATGCTTGCTAATGTTACGTGCAGTAGAAATAGCTTGGTTCTCGTGGCTTCCCGATGACCGGTGGCGGGTCGAGGCAATCCGGTTGCAGTTTGGTAATTGCCTGGGATCTTGCGCAGGTCGTTGAATGTAAAAGCCAGGAAGAAAAAGGGCGGGGACGCACAATTGCCAAAGACGCGTTTGACACGTCACAAAAGGAAGTACTGGTGCAATGGCTGCGAGACCGACGCCGGTGATATTCCAGGAGGAATGAGAGGAAAGTGTTTGCGCTAGAAATCTTTTCCTTTCGCATGCCTGATATTTGACTCCCCGTGATGATGGTGTACTCGGCTGATAGTGAGACGACATGTTAGAATGATGTGAATGGGCACGAAGGCAAAGGGCATACCAGGACGCTGACCAAGCTCAGAATCAACCAACTCCTCGCCATCGATGCTCTAGTGACCAAGATTAGGCGGCTTTCTACGCGGCATAGAATCTTCGCCGTTAATGTGCGGCGGGCGGTAGGTGCAGGGGGTTCAGAGCAAGAGGACGACTTGGTGCGGCAGGCGACTGCTAGGTTGGAGGAGCCGCCCATGCTGGCCATATTTTGCAAGGGAGCTTAAGGCAACTGGGCTCGAACTCAGGCTTCGAGCATGCAGCATTCTGCTCACCACTGGCAGCGGCTCGTATTGAAGCGGAGGCCGATGGCGCTGGAATGCTGCGAAGGCTGGCCTAGGTGGGGGGGCATGGGTGCAGAGAAAAATCAGAGCTCAGCCTGGAGCAAAAAGGTGAAAAAGTTAAGAATTTCCCACAGTCACGCACCGGCGCTTATTAACGCCAATCTTTTACATTCCCTTCATCGATCCCTAAATGCCCCTATCAGCTAACGCTTTCGAGGCCCAAAACATTGGCTCAAAGCGGCATATTCGAGAGCAGCAATTTGCTCGATACTCCGATCTTGCGTCTTTGATTCTCCAAAAAACCGAGTACTCTGCCCAACTCCGCGAATCACTCCGAAACCCAATTGTATTCTATTCAGGTGTTTGTTCTCTCTCCAATGAACTGAGCAAGCACACCGTACCAGGCCGCTACAAATCTCCACCGCCGAGTGAAGTGCTTTTACGTGATTTCATCTCGTGGTTCTACAATGAATCTCATGGGTACCAGGACCTGAAGAATCTGATGGATGCAGCTCGAGAGGGCAGGCGCAACTCTCGCAGAGCTCGGGAAAAGCTTATTGCAGATCTCGCCTTGAACCGCGATAGCAGTCCTTCTCTAAGCCGAGCTGCAAATATTTACGCCAATATTCGCACTATCATCGTTCCAAACTCTCGCAACAAAGATGCTTATCCGCGGAAAGGGATTTGGATATCAGATAATCCAGTTGTGACTGAGCAGTGGAAGCAGTGGGTCAAGTCCGGAAAACTTCATGATTCGCGAACTGCACGGAAACCCCTTGAAGAAGTTGATCTCTCGCAGTTAAACTTCGATTTGGGTCCAGATGAAGACGCATATTTCATTGGAGAAGATGGAACTACCGAAATGCTAGTTATCCGCGATTTCTGCCCTGTTCAAGAAGTCGCAGCTTGGGTCGATAAGGTGGTCAGAGATAACATAAACGTGTCTCGCAGTATTCGGGTAAGTTGCACCATGTTGTATTTGCAGTAATCTTAAGCTAATGATTTTGCTTGAGAGCTTGATGATGCAGGGAGTTTGACTTTGAGTGGCTGGAGTGCAGGCTCTCGGTCGCAGCCTTTATTTGCTTGGGCAAAAAATATTATCAGAAGCATGGCGAGTGACGAGAAGAGAAGTTTGCACTACGATACATCAGCTATCTTCGCATTGCTCTGGAATCTCGCAGTTACAATGATGCCAGATGATGTGCTTGCGGACTTCGAGGATTTCATCGGCGAGTTGGGCATCTATCGCATGGATCCTAGCATCTATTACAATGGCGAAGCTACTAGAATGTATACTGTTCGCATTGGTGGAGTGGATATTCCTCTTCGCGATGCTGAACTAGCACCACCCTGCGGGGTCTGCGCCAAGAACTACGCAAGGTTCGCCACTTCAATCTTGTTTTTGCGTTCGCTCAATGAAGATCCAAGATGCATGCACACCGAGAGCCAGCCTCACAGGTTTGCAATTTCATGGACAACGGGCCGGGATGGCAGTCCTGAAGAGGGCGGTCATTTCTATAATGGTCGCCTTCGCATTCGGGTACAAGGAGCTGCGAATACTCTGGTAATCTGGAAGCCTGAGGATGTTCATGGGACCAGCCTGCAGAATGTGCATCCCGACGATTCTAATCCTAAGGTTGTGCAGACAGGGCTGGCTATCGTTACTTCTAGTCGCATCTCAAGCATTTTTTCTAAGTACAAAGCTGGTCAGCTATCAGAAGTGGCAGCTTCAAAGCAGTACTATTCATTTGGTGAAGAAGTCGATGACGCAGAAGAGGTGTAAATAGATAGTATGATTGAAGCTGCCCAGGCAGCGCTTATACAGAGGCGTTACATTGCATGTTCGGAAGGGCATGGCACCAGTCCGCAGGTATCTGGAGTGGAATGGATTGCCTATAGCAGGAAAAAGAACGGTCCCCGTCGGCTCGAGCTGCTGCACAAACCCATAACCATGCCGGGTTCTTGGGATCCTTGACCAGTGAAAACATGGGCGGTGCTGGGCTGAGCACTTCAGCAGAACCAGCTAGCACCTTCTCGCCTCGCTGGTCTTGACGCTGGCGGTGATGTTTCCGCCCATCATGCCGGCATGGCGAATCTTGGCAGGCAACTCATCGCCTGGAAGGACCATTCCAACAAAGGAAACACCGCATCTGGTGAGGCACTTCATTAGCAAAGTAAAGTATTACCAAGGTAATTGTACACTTGCCTTTGCGACGGCGTTCTCGGCGTAGTGATGAGTAGCGGCACTGGACCAGAGACTATGTGCGATTGCTGCGGGAAGAGAAACGCGGCACGAGAAGCAGAGGTTGATGCAGACGGGGTTGAAGCCGACCAAAATGCAAGAGTATGACTCGTTGGTAAGAGGGACATTGCCAAATTTGGAAGCGACTCGCCGTCACCGTGCCGCAATTTCCAGCAGAACTTCTTGATGCGCGTGTTATGTCCTTCGACGATTTCATGAATTGGTGCTGAGCCCATAGAAGGCTTGCATTGGAATTTGAGGGCAAATGGAACAGCGACATCACGGCGGTCCTCGTACATCGCCAGGTCAATGGCGGGAAGACTGTTTGTAGAAGACTGGTCGTACTTGATCGAAGGACACTTCTGGAAGAAAGTCTCGACGAATGGAAGAGGATTGTTGAGGGATTGGCAGTGGCGATGTTGACGACTTGGCAAATGCTGCCGATGGAGCCTGGCTTGAAGGAAACGTGCTTGATGCCGGCGTTTCTGAGACCATCAATAATCTCGACGGCCTTCTCGGCACTGGGGATACCAGTGGCAGCACAAAAACCTTCGGTAGAAAGACCTTCCCTTCTCATCTCCTGGCACAAGGGGAACTGGAATCCAAACTGCCTTGGGTTGATATAGAGGGAGTTGAGAGTAATGCCGAAACCAGGAGGAATCTTGGATTGGATCTCCGAGACCTTGGCTCAAAGGGCAGCGGCGTTGTAATGGCTACCACCAGCGAGTTCGATGCGGTAGCCGGCGTCAAGAACTGCGCTTACGAAGCCACCCTTGACAGTCGAGGGTGTCATACCGGCAACCATGATGGGTGACTTGCCGAGGAGATGAGAGAATGGAGTGTCAAGATGAATAGAGCCATCGCTGGAAAACAAAGTTAGCTATTTGTGTACGCAGCAGATATTGAAACTGCACCTAGTCTTGGCTCGTCCTGGGGACCATTTTCTGCTCCAGTTGTCTTCGTACTTCACCGAAAGAAAGTCGTAGAACTCGGCACCTCCCTTTGCGCGATCTCCAAGGACGATGGCGCGTGCGCCCTTGTCATCGGCGTTCCTAGCAGTGAGTGGGTCAATACCACTTAAACTGCCAGAACGAAAATTAATAACAATGGGTAGCTGATTCTGGGAAGTCGTTTGCTTTGGTTCAATGAATAGGAGAGGCGAGGATTTGGTCGTAGAGGGAGTGAGCAATCGGAGTCCTCATGCCGGGACCTGCAAAGAGACTTTAGAAACAAGAACGCGAAGATAGATCAAGCAACGCACCATCCTTGGTGCTGAATACAAGAATACGAAGCTTCTCAGGCTTTCAAAGCTCATCTCCTTGCTCGGGAGGAAGCATAGGGCTGGGAGTGCCTCACCATCTTCGCCAGAATTGCGAATATGGGCAGGCTCCAAGGACATGACTGGAACGTTTCTTGGTTGCGCATGTTGCAAAAGAAGATTTATTTGGCAGCTTTCGTTGTGATTTCGTTGTAGGATTGAAAAGTTGGGATGTTGGCCAGAATAAAACCTTTCATGACTGTTTGGCGCCGTTGTTGCTGATGCTAAGCGTTCGTTGATCTTTGCGGACTTGTGTGTTGTCTTCTACCCTGTCACAGATCAGCCATTAGACCACCCAATGCTACTAGAGGGATGAAATGGTCCAGGTTGTGGAAGTATAGGGTAGAGGCACTTTCGGTCCAATTCGGAAGATATTGCTGCCCAGTCGTAAAGGTTAAGAGTGCCGGTTGAGTGCCGGAGTGCCGTTATCCGAGACGCCGTTCTTTCCGGTCGCATCTCTTCGATTGCCTCCATTGCTGGAAGTCACCTGGACTCGATTTAGATAGCTCCTCATCAGGGGATTGTATTGCAAGCTACGAACACAAGAGTCAAGTATCAATAAAGTCAAAAAATTGGTGGTCTGCCACGACCATACTAAAACAGCTAAACTATCTACTAGAGATAGTCCGGACCCTGAAGGAGATTCAATCTTCAAAACAATATACCATCGGGATCGGCCACGGAATGAAAGAATGCATATCCTTCGGTTATACTGGTATTAGGGCGCACGCTAGTGAAAATCTTTATATCTGGTGGCCTTTCTTTTCCTACTGCTTCTTCTTCGTCGATCAAGAGATACAAGCTTTGCAAATATCTCCAAAAACGATATTCGCCGAAAGTGTTGGTCATCACCAATCTCCGAAGCAGTGGTATAACTTGGTCCAGATAGAACTGACCCCAAATGACCGTCGGTGCCGCATCCAGGAATGCTTCCAACCAATCCATGTCGCCGATGTGAAGAGGAGACTGGATAAACAATAATGGGCATTGGGAGCGAGATACGAACAAAGCTATGTCTCCCAAGCAAGGGCCTGGGAACTCTACCATCAAATGCGTCAGCCTCGGTGCTTGCATTTTACCAAGGAAAGGTAAATGCATTGGGTCTTCTCCGTGAAGAAAGCACTTTATGGTCAGTGCCGATAGATGTGGTAGTGTAAATGGTGTGGTTGGCAACGCGTATGGGGCCGGAGCAACCCTTGTTTTGCCTGAGATTAAGAATACTCCGGCGCGCCGCAGATGTTGGGCAGTTCGTCGAAGGCAGAATTCCACGGCCTCGAAGTGGCAAGGCTTTTGCGAGTCCTTGGGCAGGGTCACGTTGAACTCGTGGATTATAGGGCTGTTGCATGCTAAGAAGGATTGGACTGGTTCTAGGTCGATTTGGGCTTCTCCGAAGGAAACTTGCGACATCGGTGGCACCCGGATATGCAAGAGTAATAGTACTCTGTCGGTGTTAAGGCCACCAATGCGAAAATGTTGCAAGCGGCGGAGATTAACGATCTTTAATGAGGAGTCGTATCCCGGGATATATAATGCGAGGATGTGGATGGATATCAAGTTTGAGCACTTCTCGAGCATGGAGAGAAAGTCGTGGTCGAGAATAGAATGCAGGGATAAATGGGTAAACATGGACAATCGGAGTCCGAAAACCTGGACCAGGTTAGAATGGATGAAGGGATGGTCTATAATCCCCCCGGTGGTTTTGCCATGCCATCCTATCGTCTTAAGCCGCGGACTAGTTGCCAACGCCTTGAAGATGGCATTTGCAAAACTGCACACCACGACGCAGGTAAAAGTGGCATGGAAGTGGCGTAGGCGAGGAAGGGACGAAGGAATAGGGAACAAAATGGATGGCAGATCCTCGGGGTAGTGCAGGTCGAATGACACTGTCTTCCATCTTGGTTTGGCTGCCAAAAGTGCGACTATGCTTGGAGAATTCTGGTATCGAAAGCCAGGAGCAAAGTGCAGCTGAGTGCGGTGAAGAGATATATGAAGGTCGGTTTCGCCAGATTGTTTTATTTGCCGCCCGATAAAACGAAGACCGGCGCCGTCGAGGGATCGAATGTTAATATAACTCCACAATTCTTTTGTGCCATCGACCATCTCCTGCCACTCTCGACACACCGACCGCAACTGTATCAACAGCGGCGCAGTTCCCAACTCCAAAGCCGAAGATTTCGCTGCTTTTTTCCAGATTTGCATCCAAATATCCCAGTAAATCTTGTCGGCGCCGCTAGTTTTTGGCTAGTTTCTCGCTTTTGAATATATAAAATCGTGGATGTGAACCAAGCATTTCTTACCTTGAAATCGGACATGATAGTAGTGGTTGAAAGTAGCGGGGAGGTCAACAAGGCGTGGAAAAATATAGCCACCACTTAGTTGATATTCACACGATCAGACCTATGTTCATCGTGGTTTATTGAATTCAACAAAGCCAGAATTCTTTGTAGTTAAATACATGGCAATACAGACGAAGCAAACACTGCAGTACTGAGCGGCGGGACCGAAGAAAAAACAATGGGATCGTACTAATCCAAGAGCTTTGGACTCGAATAGTAAAAAAAAACGCTACACGAAGCCAGCGCCACTGAAATTAGCAAACGAGTAGGGAGATAAAGATCATGAATGGTAGCAAGATAGTAGAAAGTCCGGTAGTTGAAGTCAAGATAGAGTTCAATTCAGCAAATTGTCGAGCAGGCGTTGGACTAGCAGCAGGGTTCATCGTGTGCCGCACTGCAGAAGAAAAGTACGGACCTATAAAGAGGCGCTTGTCTGATATACAAGAGTGGCGAGATCCTAGCAAAATGTCTTCTCGTACGCGTTTCTGCAACTGGGCTTTTTGCTCGGTATCAGCCACGGCGATTGCTCGCTGGAGCACGTAGTCTGCGAATATTTGATCCGTTATCAAAATCAAAGCGGAGCATCAACAAATCCTTACTGCCATAGCAATTGTTTGCCAGAACATAAACAGGAGACTCGTCGGCTGAGTCCACGGGCACCAGCAATTCGTCGATAATGCTGGACTTGGTAGCGGGGTCGGCTACCGCCATCATCTCTTCCAGAGCGTTCGAGGAATACTTGTTGCAGGCAAGCTCGATTACATTGCCGCGAATCTTCGATAGAATGATATATTTATCGTGTTCATTGCCATTTCGTGCAATGAACTGGATAAGATAGTTCTGCTCAGATAGATTGAACTCGATTTAGTAGCACTCATGCAGTACTAGGCGGTAAAACGAAACTCACCCCAAATTGATCCAAAATTAGCAACATAGTTTTCCTGTATATCTCATGAAATATCGGGGCTGTAACTTCGCGCGGAAGCAATTCTAGGCATTTGCGAACCACGCGGCACCCGAAGCGGTGGGTTGCCAGCTCGAAGGTAGAAGTATGAATCGTTTGTAGGAACGGTAGCTCTTCGGCACTCAAATATTCGAGGAACTTTTCAATGACCTGTAGGATTGTCATTAAAAAGCGTTTTCAATCGGCATAGACTTGAGAGTGCTTGCAAAGTTAGCATGAGGATCACGTATGCAGAGCTCTACATGAGGCTCCAGTTCTACAAGAAATCGACGCCTATGATCTGATGATATGTGCTGCAAAGCCTTTTATGGTGCTAATCAGCGGCAATAGTTTGGTAGCAGTTCTTAGCAGCGCACCTTCTGCACCACGCGGGATCCGTGGATTTGAACGCTAAGGGCTAGTAGATGCCCTTCCATCATCGAGGCTAGCAGCGTCTTGCGATCTTGAGTAGCTAGGTCGAATAGCTTTTGAATAACCTGCCATTACCAGATATTATTGAGTAAAGATAAATGCATATGGAGTATCGTTGACTTACATAGTTTCCGAAGATATCGAACATCAAGGGAAGTGCAGTACTAGGCACCAATTCATCAAAGACAACTTGTATCTGAGTATCGGAGGCTTCGTCTAATCTATCTTGGACGAATCGACTACCATATCTGTCGAAGCTGAATTCAACCATACAACCAATAATGTCCTGCGGCAGTCAAAGTCAGTGTACAAATCAAATAAATTGCATCGAGAATACCTCGAGTACCCATTTAGCGGGCTGACTAGAATGGAATGCGGCGAGTCTCGCACTTCTAGTGTCTAGAGCAGTCTGAACATTGGGCTGAACGATTTGAGCGCAGGGCGGAGTGATTTGGACGGAGTTGGGCTGAGCTGTTGGCTGTAAAGGGAGGTACGCCGGATTAAAGGGCGGGTGGTATTGTCCGGGAGAAGGATTTGGCGGCTGATAGTACAAATCTTGCGGTGGCATTACGAAATTGGGAAAAGGACCTGGGGAAACAAAAGAGGCCTACATACCAACCATTTTAATATCACTCCTAATCGAAAATAGCAGATTCCGCACCCAAATACCATTGAAGAACGAGTTGCGCCATGTGTCTACTGGATTAAACCAGTAGGGATGAGGACTCGAAGGAGTCATTCCACCGAAGGGTAGCGTCGAATGTCCATAAGAATACTTTGATGGCCAATAATCAATCGGCGGTAATCCTTGCATCGGCAGCAAACCACCGGCATTGCAGGGCCAACTCCGATAAGGATCTACACTCTGTGGCGCCGCCACGAATGTATTATCAACCTGCGGTACTTTCCGAGACTTTGGCTGATGATATGCAGTGTATAAGTTCGCATCGGATGCTTCGGCACTAGATTGGTGATCAGATAAATGGTGGACGTCCGAGTAGTAAGGTAGGGACTTGTTCATCGTAGGAGAGTTATAGCTTGCCGAAGGAATTCCTATGGTGTCGTTTCTTGAGCAAGCGTTGGTTGGATGATCTTTCTCGAGTGTCGAGGATGAGCCCTTGCTTTTGGCGTCTTGAGTTCTGGTTCTTGTCATAATCTGGTCACGACTCATGTCAGAGTCAGTCAAAAGGTAAGTAATAGGATCCGACCGTGACTTTGACTCCTTTGTATTGGTCGGGGTGCTTCTGATTCGAACTTCCTCGAGCTTCTGGTAGGTCGTCATCCTCCTGCGACAGGTCAGATTCGGAACACGATAATTATCATATTTGATATACTCACTTTCCTTCTTGTTTTCCTTTCTCCGGCTGGGATGGACCATTTGGATTCCTTCTGGCATGTTCGCTGATCATTGCTTGGAACGCGCGACCGAGTTGTACGTGGAGGCACTGTTCGTTCTTTGGTAGCGGCCGGTGAACAGCGAGAGTCGGAATCCAGCTTTAGGGCCATCGAATTCTAGTTGAGGTCGAGAATTATTTTATTTTAGCAAAGTGAGATGCAGCTCTGAGTAGGATGCTACCTTTGGATCGCCCTTTTTGGAATGTGCCGCTTCTTTGTGTTTGTCTGCCTTGCTTGCGGATGGCATGGTCGTAAAATGGAATTGCTAATAGAAATGGCCAGTTCAATTCCAGTGTCAGTCAAGACCCAGGGATAAACCAGCACAAAGGACCAGAGAAGGACTAGTGTGTACTGAAATATCTCTAAAGGTATGGTAAGGCAGGAGAATCACGAACCAAGGCGGCAGCGAGATTAATGACGAAGAACGTGCGGTCGCCGTGTGGCGGCAAAGAGCGATGTTTATACTTTGGCTGTATCAGGGATGAAAGGTAAGTGTCGCTGCCAGTGTTATTAGTAGTGACGACTAACAGAGACCCAAAGGACTTACAAGTGGCTGATGATTAAACACGCTGGGACCACCGGAAAGTGAGGAGAAACAAGAAACAGAGAGGCGTGAGTAAAAAAGGCCGTCGATTGATTTGGAGCCAATTCAGTTGGGAGCGGCAACGGCCGGCAAGGAACAGTCTATCTATGGTTTGATTTGTCGCGACGACAACCTCTGCCCCGTTCCAACTATATCTGACATCTCAGCTCTCAGAAGGACGAGTTAATATACTATAACTGGCTTGGCTGACCTTCCGGTAGAAGGCAGAAGTGCATATGGGATATTTCTTGCACTTTTCTTTATCGCGGCCAAGTCGGAACAAGTTTTGTCTTTTGCGGTTATTCTTTTGTTACCTGCACTTGTTTACCCTTACAAGGATACGATGCGCAATAATCTGCCAGCTCTGGAATGTAATCAGCGTAGATCTGAAGTTTAAAGGGCATAAGGGCGGATTGGGGATTCGGAAGAGCATCGGTTGGATGATTACGTCTCGTCACGGTGGAGGAAGCGTGGGAATTAGTCTCTAATGAAAGGCCGCTTGGTTGCTGGATGGGAAAGCCCTCTTGCCTCCCGCTCTCTATTCGTAAAATGTCCGCTGCCATGCAGTCCTCTCCTTTTGACTCGTCTATTGTGAGTCTCATGCTACATGAGAATTTTGAAGCCGGTGCTTAGCTGATTGGGCTCTATAGCTTGGTATATTGTTTGTCGCCACCTTGATCGCCACTGCGTAAGAGGGCTGTCTGCGGTCTACGTACTGTTGTCTAATGAGGAGGATTGATATTAGGTTTTGGGGTGTCAACAGTATTTTAGCTTGGTCATACTCCCAGGTCCGTACAAGTAAATTGCGGTTATACCTCTCGGTGACCTGTCGAACTTCCTCCACTGCCTTAGACTTATTGGCATCAAGACGCCTTGCAAACTAAACTGGAAGTATGTGATCTTTTCATACCTTTTACTTGTGAGCTCAACATTATAATAGGTTTTTGCTGTCTTGTACGCTTCTCAACTCAGCGCAATCGCGTCTTTTACTCAAGTCAAGATTAGTTCGATGGATACCGCCCATCAGGCCTTGCTTTTGCATAACTTATACTCATATTTGATCACGCACTACGCAAATCCACTATTCCTTGACCAGCTGCTATGGTATCCATTGTCTTCTTGTACTGTGGGCATACTAGTACTAATCATTGTGCAGGAGCCAAACAGTGAGTATTTAGACTCCAAGTTAACATTCCGAGTGTCGGGATGAGCTAACGCAATGTTTATCGGAATAGCTCTCGATGCTGATCAATGTATGTATGCCAGCATTTCTTTTCCACTTGGATGGCTGATATAGGACGGCACCTAGTCTTTGATCAGAAGCTCGACGCAAATGTGGGTTTCATACCAATGCAGTGCTTCACATATCTGATTCCTTGATATGTCAGTTTCTTGATCCGATGCGTTCAACGATGTAAGTTTGTGAAGTTACCTTATTTACCGCGCGTGTCTAACTCAATGTTTATTCCAGCCCGAACTCGAGGAAACTTCCTTGTCTTTGTTTTAACCGTATGTCTTTCATGCCCAGAACGACTCGGAGAGCATCATGAATTTATCAGTGCACAATAGATCATGGTTCTGGTATCTTGCATCGCTTCCATTGGTGAGTAAACCATGCACTATACAAGGAAAGAATTTATGATCTTGTTACTGCGGATACAGTTTATTTCATCCTGTCGTACGGGCTTTATTACCCTTCGCCTGGA
>JAYKXP010000230.1:0-54359 GCA_037176845.1 Paramarasmius palmivorus | reverse complement strand
TCAAGTAGGAGGCGAGGTACCGAGCAGGGACTGGTGGCGGCGGGTGAGACGTGTCAGAAAGATCAACGTAAGATGAGCAATTTAATCTGTAAAAAGAAACTAAAAGAAAAGAATGTACGGACAGTTCAACAGGCACGCACCTTGTATCCGCGACCTCATTTATTTTTCCTTCTTCTCCGACGTTCCCCCTCTCCTATTCAACGTAAATAGAACCTTGTTAATAAGTAAGTATTGATAGATAAAAGAAGAGTAAAAAAGAACTGACCTTTGACACCTTGGTTTCGTCGCGGACGATGATGGTTGGAGGACAAGAGAGACAGCGTGGGACAAGACCACGCTGCCTCTCAACGCCGGTCTGACCGGCAAACCCGACAGTCATATCCCTTTGTCCATGACGAAGGGATGAGACTTGGGTACTCGAGGGTAAATGTACCAAGTACACTTGCCCTCGAGTCTGTAACTCTCCGTCACAGCGTCATCAACGCTATAATGAATGACCAGTGCACCCGTGTCTATGCCTAGGACTAGACTCGGGTGCACACCTTCACTCGAGATCACCCAGGCTTTCCCGTAGCGTCTGGGACTACACGAACAATGAAAACATTGTGGTGTTCATACCCAGACGCTAAGTACTGCCTGTAATGTTGACTTGGAGTCGTAGATAGGGGGAAAGGGGTATGAAGGATGGCGTTTGCGAGATTGAGGCACCGGCGGTGCTAGCATTCGTCGCCGACGTAGTAGTCATACCCAACGACCCAAAATGCTACTGGAAAACGACTTGAGGTAGGTCTGGGATTGTTTCTTGAAGCTCTTTTAGGTGTCCGCGGGCTTTGGAGATGTGGATGTTGGATATTGGATATGGTTGGGTGTTTCTTGACACGCGTTGGTAGTGGTGGGTATCGGGATGTAGGCGCTATATAGAAAGAATGACCTGCAAACAAGAAACCAAACTAAGAAAACGGAAGAACAAAAGACGACGACTACGCACCTTGCGCCCCATACCCCGATCGTTCTGCCTTCTTCCCCGACGCTCAACCAATCCCCTGGTCTCAGTAAATAGCCCTAGATAGAAAGTAAGAGATGACAAAAGGAAGAAAGAAAGGGAAACGTACCTAGGTGCCATCGTCGTAGACGATGATGGTGGTTGAATGACAAGAGAGGCAGCGTGAGAAAAGACCTCACGCTGCCTCTGAATGCCGGTCAGACCGGCTAAACTAAGTCCTGTCACTTCAATGGTCGTCGTAGACGTTGGGTTAGTACCTTGTTAATAAGTAAGTATTGATAGATAAAAGAAGAGTAAAAAAGAACTGACCTTTTACACCTTGGTTTCTTGGTTTCGTCGCGGACGATGGTGATGGGGGTTGGAGTGCAAGAGCGACAGCGTGAGAACAGACCCGCGCTGCCTCTCTGCCTCTCTGACCGGCAAACCCAAGTCATCCCTTTGTCCACGACGAAGGGATGCAGCTTGGGTACTCAAGGATAAGTGTAACCGCACTTATCCTTGAGTGGAACTAGTCATCGTAGCTTCGTCGATGCTACGATAGATGTGGGAGGTGGCGGTGAGTATGAATGATAGGCAGCGGCGAATTCGATGTGGTGAATTCGATGTGGCGAACGTGTTGGGGAGGTCATTGCGGCGTTTGAGAAGCTATATTCGCAAGAGGAGTACCTTATTAATAGAACAAGTAAAACAAGTAAACTGCACACGCACCTTGTACGGCCCATTCCATCCTTGCCGATCTCCCCATGTACTCGTACCGTTGGCTTCATGAGTAGGCTAAGGTAATGCGTCAGTGATAGCTTTCTAGAAACGAGAAAACCGGTACCTTGAACAACTGCCACAGCGTTAAACGAAACTATTGGGATAGGAGAAGCGCTGGGATGGGCATCATTGTAAGCAGAACTGACGAAAAAGAAGAGATGTGGTACGTACCTTCAGCCCTGACCAAGTTCATTTTCCTTTATCATCCCTTGTACTCTCTAAAGTGTAGTGTAGTCTAGAAGATAAATATCACTACTTGCTTGAAAGAATCAAAGAAGAAAATGTACCTTTGAGCCGTCGTAAAGGTAACAGCGACGCACGAAGACCCAAAACAACGGTACTGGAGAGTTCAAGCATCCAGAACACAACATCGATGTCCGCGTAAACGCCAGACATCGTCCATGCTGACAGTTGGCGCTGAACCCGCCTACAGAAGCTCACGGATAGCCTCTGGCACGACAAAAACGGCGAATTCGCCACTATGCACGTCTCCAGAGGCTAGAGGATGTCTTGCATACGTGGGGAATGATGCAGGGGAGTGGTTATGGGTAGGCGGTGAAGTCGGTTGCTCGATCGCGGTGAAGGGTGTCGATATGTCTTCGGGTCTTCCGACTGTATGTACGGTCTTCTAATAGGAAAGTGGGCGGCGACGGGGTGAACCAAATGGAAAGATAGCCTGTCGAAGAGAAATTCAAGGTAAGATGACGCAAGAAAAAAAGATGACGGCTACGCACCTTGCGCCTATTACCTCGACCATTCTACCTCTTTCCTCGACGCACATCCCCTCTTCAAGTCCCAATACATATTCCTATCGACATAAGTTAGCAAAGAAAATGGAAAGAAAGGAAGGGATCCTTACCTTGGCTGCCATCGTCGGAGACGATGGTGGTAAGAGGTCAAGAGGGACAGCGTGAGAAATGACTCACGCTGTCTCTCAATGCCGGTCTCACCGGCCAACCCATTGTCACGTCCCTTTGTCCACGACGAAGGGACGTGACCTGGATACCCGAGGATAAGTGTATGGCTACACTTATCCTCGGGTAGCGGAACCATTCATCGCTCTACGTCGGCGATGAATGGTTCCATTACCCGAGTCTAGCGTGCTAGACTCGGGAAGACCGTAGGTAGATCCAACCCAGGTTTCGCCCTCGTCAAGCCTTCGTCGTGGACGAAGGGTTGGGACTTGGGTACACAAGGATGAGTATACCGTGAGGACAAACGAATGTCCTCGGGTATGGAACTATCCCGGCAGTAGTCGTCGACGACGATACAGCAATGGGCTAGGTGTTTTTTCCGTTACCGCAACCGTAGTCCAGAAGCCTCGAAATAGCCTCTGGTACTACGGGAGGGATGAATTCATCCCTCCGTGCGTATCCAGAGGCTAAGGAGGGGCTGGAATACTGGGTGTAGGGGTGGGCAAGGGGATATGGGGCGGGATCCGCGATATTGAGGTGGTGATAACGCCAAGATACTTCTAGGTAGCGTATACGACGTCTGTGACGAAAGAAACCTTGGTTTGATTTGAGTATGTGGGTGTCGGGCCGGTCATTGGGGTGGAGGAAGGCGGTTTGCGCGTTGGACTGTCTTCTTCGGGTCTTCGGCATTGTTGTGCGGTCTTCCATCGAGAAATCGTCGGCGGCGGCAAAGGGAATGCGAGGAAAGATGAAACAGACGAAATATAACCTGTCGTAAGGAAATTAAAGGTAAGAATAACGGTAGGAAAAAGGTTACTGGCACGCACCTTGTACCTTCTATCTTTTCCGTTTTCCCTTTTTCCTCGACGTTCGCACCTTCTCCTACTCTGGGAAGTACATCTGTGATAGTAAATGAGAGTTAGTGAATGTTGAAAAAATAAAGAAAGGTAGAAAGTACCTTGCGTGATCGTCGTCGAAGACGATGGTGGTGGTAAGAGGATAAGAGAGGCCGCGTGAGAAAAGGCCTCACGCGGCCTCAATGCCGGTCTAACCGGCAAACCCAGGTCACATCCCTTTGTCTGCGACGAAGGGATGAGGTTGGGTACTCGAGGGTAAATGTACCAAGTACACTTGCCCTCGAGTATGGAACCATTCATCGCAGCTTCGTCGACGCTGCGATGAATGGCTCCATTACCCGAGTCTAGCGTGCTAGACTCGGGAACGAGAACGCATCTATTCGTCAAAGACGAATAGATGCAGGGTGAGCACCCTGTGGCAGATTCACTGCCACAGGAATAACTAATCAAGCCTTCGTCTATGACGAAGGTGTGCATTGCAACAACATTCGTCTATGACGAATGTTGCAGATTTGCACCTGAGTATACAAGCTCAGGTGCAATAGGTATGGTCAGGAGAAACCATTCGTCTGTGACGAATGGTTTGCTCCTTGCCGCTGCACAACAGCCATCAAGAACGTATGTGACAACAGGTCACATACGCTTCATGGTAGCGCCACCGCTCGAGGAACCCCGGCTTATTGTAAAGCGGTTCTCGAGTTCGGCGAAGACGACGGTGATGGGGTGTTGGGGTCGGGGTATGGTATGTAGGCCATATCGTGCCTTCGTACCCTTCACCTGAATCCAGAGGCTTCGTAATAGCCTCTGGCACTACAAGAGTGACGCACTCGCCACTCTGCACGTAGCCAGAGGCTAGACTAGCCTTTGGATGTCGAGCTCTTGGTGGTGAAGGGGAAAGGGGTGAAGGGGGTGAATGATGGTCGGAATGACGCCGACGATGCACATCGGCGTCATGGGCATACCGAACGACCATAAAGACACCCAGACGCCAAGTCTGGATAGCCTTGAGGTCGTTCGTTGAGCGTAGGCTGGGGTGTGTTGGATCTCCGGATGTTCGAGCGACGACGGCGGTCCTTGACGAATCTTCTAGGAGCTGGTTGGTGTCGGCGAGTGGCGGGGTGTATGAAAGGTCTAAGTAATATTGAAAAAGATAAGATATATCCTGTGATAGAGAAACTGGAATAAGAAAACGCAAAAAAAAACAAAAACGATGATTGCGCACCTTTTACCCGCTGCCTCAACTGCTGTCCCTCCTTCTCTGTCGTTTCTTCCATCTCCCAATAGATAGTAAGATACTCCTATAAAATAAGTTAGACAAGATATATAAAAGAAAGGAAACAAAACTATACCTTTGCTGCAATCGTCGTCGATGGTGGTGGTTGAAGAGCAAGAGAGGCAGCGTGAGAAAAGGCTCACGCTGCCTCTCTATGCCGGTCTGGCCGGCGAAACCAGTTGTAACCCTAATGGTTTGAAACCATTAGGGTTACAATTCGTTTCCGCGGATGTGACGGTTACCGTCACATCACCTCTCACTCTCTTACCACCACTATCCATCGTCGACGAGGAACAACAAGTAAGTTTTTTCTTTTCCTATTATCCTTCCACAACTAACATTTATTTTTTAGATCTATCTACATACATACAGGGCGGATACCGAGCGCAGGAGAAACAGGGAGGAAAGGGGAATAGCAAAGTCAAGGTGCGTGAACTAACCTTTTAATTTTTGTTATTTTCCTGAATGCTATCCTCTCCATCACAGCGCCCGTCTAGCACCAAGAACCCCGCCAGCATCCACGACACCATTCCCGCCTCCAACTCAACGCAAACGATCGCGGATGACCGCGCATGTCCGTCAACACCGGATACATCTCCCCCGCTCCAGCATCAACGCTCAAAGACATCAGGATACTCGTCCTGGTGTTCTTTGAGTGGCAAGGTTCGACTCTGGCATCAGCGTAAATCGCTGATGCTTCGTCTCCGCCACCTCTGCCCATTCCGCCATATCACACCCGCACCAGACACACCAAGTATCAATACAAGGTGTTCTGGTGCATGGAGTTCAGAATATGGCATCGGCTACGCTCGCCGATGCCTTCCTTTTTCTCACCGCCGCCTTCTCTACCACCTCCCTTTCCTACACCTTTCCCAACACCACCCAGCACACACTTAGCGTCTGGGTACACAGAGGACGTCGCTTTCGTCGTTCTCGCGTTCCAGACGCTATTAGAATGTCTGTGTGTTGGGTAGGTGGACACGAGCGCGTGAGCGCCGTCAGTGTACTTAAGTTGTACACTGAATGTGCAGCATTCGGCCTTAACGAATGCTGCACTAGGGACTCCAGAGCTACTACTCTGGAGTCCCTCTGTCGCCGTTAACCTTACCGCAGGTGTGACTTTGTATCACACCCGCTCTTTCCTTCTCACCACTACTATGCCCTGCAACCACGCTTACGGTAGGTCTTCTCTTCTCTTCTTTTCATTTTCTACGACTAATATACAATACTTTTATATATTTAGATATGATACTTTTCATGTGGACTGAAGCCACCTACATCCTCTACGTCGACGCCGCGCACGCTCTATCAAGGTATAACGATACCACGACAACCTCAAGGCCTCAAGGTTTATCTTGTTTCGGTCCTCGCCATTCTTCGTCTACGACGAGGTGACCGAATACTTTCGTATTTTTACTCGAGTCTGATGATTTCCATCAGGCTCGAGTAAAAATGTCCCACTGCCAGCGCTCAGCCTGCATCCATTCGTCAACGACGAATGGATGCAGCTAAGCGCCCTGTGGCAGTGAACCTGTTCCGTCCCACGCTCGGCAAAAGCGTGGGACGGAGCAGGTTCACTGCCACAGGGCGCTCAGCGTCCATCTTCGTCTACGACGAAGAACGGAGACAAAAAGAAGGGTGTGACTATCACGTCACAACCCTTCTTTTCGTCTCCCTTCACCATCGTCGTCGACGATGCAACGAGGATGTGACGTAACAGTCACATCCTCTCTTAGCCTCTTACCACCACCTCCCGTCGTCGACGAAGGACAACAGGTAAGGTTTTCTTTTCTTTTCTCCCTTCCATCACTAATATTCACTTTCAGAACTACATACGCGGGTATACGGAGAATCGTGAGCGCAGAAGAAAGCAGGAACATGTAGGATTAACAAGGTCAAGGTGCGTCAGCTAATTGTTCAATTTCTTTTTCGTTTTCTGACTCATCTTTTTGCCGTTACAGAGCACTCATTTCTATCAAGAACCCCTTACGCCATCCTCTCCTTCCCCGAACGCAGCCAAATCCAACCGATCATGGATGAATAACCCAAGAACTCGACAGTGCCGCACCCCTCCTCCAAATCGACGCCGTGAACGATCTATTAAGGTAGACGTTCAGCTGTTCCTCTATTAAGGTAGAGGAACGCGGCGGCGGTTAACAGTTAAAAGGCGCTGGCCTAGGCACGAGCGCTTTGTATCGAAAATTATTGAAGCGCCCACTAGCAGACCAGCGCTTCATATCCAATAGTTTTCGATACAAAGCGCCCAAGGATCCGGAAACAACCCGTGCCGCACGTCTTAGACGAACGGGTTTGTTCACATGCTCAGGATGTGACCTATCACGTCACATCCATTCTTTTCCTTTCCTTCCACCATCGTCGCCGACGACGGAATGGTAGGTTCTTCCCTCAACTATCCACCTATTAAAACTAAAGTATTGCCCATAGGACTATGGTACTGGGGTCAGGAGGAGCAGTAGGGACGATGAGGCAGGGGAAAATGGTCAAGGTGCGTGGTTGTTAACTTGAATCTTTCTGTTCCTCTTACGCTTTTGTCTTTGCAAACAGTCACAAGTTTTCTCTTACCAGCATCGACTACGATACCGCGACAACCTGAAGAAGCCGAGTGTCCCCTCCCCTCGTCGTTGTCGTTATCGTCAACGTCGACCACAAAATAGCTCCGAACTAACCCGTAACCCGTAACAACAGACCTCACCAAAGATCTCCAACGCCGAAGATGCAGAGCATCGAAGAACGATGATCCTTACCGCAGCCTCTGGACACACAGAGCCGGCCTTTTTGCCATGCTTGAAGTTCCAGAGGCTTCGATAGGTTCAGTTGTATCTCGGCGTAGGAAACTCGGGTAGTAACGAAGACAGTATAATCCAATTCCCAGACGGCACCTTCTACTGCTTCATCTCCTCCCGCAAATGCAGTCACAGGTCCTTCTACCCCAGACCCAACTACTGCGGCTACCTCGGAACCACCACTCACTCTCGAGCAGCAACACATCACCGCTGTCGAGAGTATCGTCCCCACTCTCCAAAACATTGTTGCCACAGTCAACGTCGACTGTCGGTTAGACCTCAAAACTATTGCCTTGCACGCGCGTAATGCAGAGCAACGTTCGTATCGTCTCATGTTATATCTTCTTGTTGTGCATGTGATATCTAACTCAATTTTTCCCCCGATAGCTTTTAGCCACCGTGATCAGGCGTATCCGTGACCCAAAACGAATGTACGCATCTTTGCAGAAGCAAAGATGGTCGTAACAGGAGCATTCCCAACGAATGCTCCAGGAACCGTCAAAATAATGGTTCGATTATGAACCGTTCATCTTGATTCGTCATAGACGAACAAGTGTGTGCCACGAAAAGTCGCGTAGCAATGTACAGAGCTTGTCCTAAGCTCTGTATGTTGTTACCTTTAATGATTCCGGTCTCTGCCATTCTTCGTCTACGACGAGGTGCGTGCAAACTGGGACCAGATGCTTTGCTACCTTTACTCGAGTCTGATGAATTCCATCAGGCTCGAGTAAATATGTTCCAGCGCTCATACAACCCGTATCCATCTTCGTCGTAGACGAAGAATGGTAGCGAATACAAGGTAATGGATCCGTAATGAAGCATTTGTCGCCGACGAATGCTTCATTAGCTGTCCATCTACCTGAGATTACCTCGGGTATACTGGTCCGAGGTCAGCTAGCATTCGTCAACGACAAATGCTTTGTTGGCTGCCCATGTACCTGTGTATTTCAGGTGCATGGGCACAAAGCTACATCATTTGTCGTAGACGAATGATGTATACTGGTACACTTCTTTTATTGGTAAGTTATTTTTATTGTATCTACCTACTAATAATAATATGAAAGGTTATTGCAGTAAATACTCATGCGTCGTAGACGCATGAGTGTTCTTATCAACTTTTCATGCTCCCATAGTAATGCCAGCACGCAGAGCACATTGTCGACGACGCTAAGCTCTGCATGCTGGCATCTTTACTCGAGTCTGATGGAAATTCATCAGACTCGGGTAAAGATGTATTATCCCTAGCCTACACACAGTCGTCGTCGACGACTGATTGTAGACTGGGACGGTAAACATTCTCACAAGCCCGAGTTAAACAGCTAAGCGTCGTGGATGATGGGACTGGTGCCAACACTTCAATTCCCACGGTATCTTCTGCCTTCCTCTCCTCAATCGTCTACGACACATCAGCACACTTGTCTTCAGTCACAAAAAAATCACACGGTAAGTTCATCAAACACATATCCTCTTCGACAAATGACTTTGCACTAATCAAATTTTGCCAGGAAAAATATCCAAGTCCCTAATACCCTGGTATACCCTAGCCAGCACTACTCGTAAGTGCTCATCCCCTACGGGCCCTACCCTAGCACACACCCAAGGACCCTAGGGTCGATACCGACCCTAGCATCGACCCTAGGTCCTCCTAATAACCCTAACGCACCTTGTACCTGTAACCTGGACTGTTTTCCCTTCTTCCTCGATGCCCAACCCTTCTCCTAGTTCCCATAGATACTCCTATGAAAATAAGTTAGATATGATAAAAGAAGAAAACAAACCCGTTACATACCTTTCGTTCTATCGTCGGAGACGATGTTGGTAAGAGATCAAGAGGGGCAGCGTGAGAAAGGACCCGCGCTGCCTCTCTGCCTCTCTGACCGGCAAACCCAAGTCATCCCCTTGTCCACGACAAAGGGATGCAGCTTGGGTACTCGATGATAAGTGTAACCGCACTTATCATCGTGTGGCGCTAGTCATCGTCGCTTCATCGATGCTGCGATAGATGTAGGAGGAGGCGGTGAGTATGAATGATAGGTATGTCGGTTTCTCGCGGCTCACCCTAATTTTTTTGATGCCAGCGGGGTGCTAGACATCGTCGTCATGGAGCGCCAAGTCATTCGCCGCTACCTTCACCTGGTCCCCTTCACCTGAGTCCAAAAGTCTCGCGATAGCCTCTGGTACGACAAGGGTGATGAATTCACCACTCCGTGCGTATCCAGAGGCTAAAGAGCATCTGGAATATCGTGTGTCGGGGTCTGGCAAAGGTTTATGATGTGGAGATGCTCGCGATAGCCATATCGAGGTAATGGAGGATGTCGACGCAGTTCCGGGCTGCTGTATTGGTCATCTGTGACCAAGAAAGCCGTGGTTCGACATGTATATGTAGCTGTGGGGGACGGGGTTGGTACTTTGAGTGTTGATTCGTCTTCTGCGTTGTTCTGCGGTTTTCTAGCGAAGAGTTGGTGGCGGCGGCGAGTGCGGTATACAGGACGGTAGTATATAGAAGATAGGTCCTACGGAGGAGAAATTAATAGTAAGAAATAGAAGAAGAAAGTTAGTTGGGCACGCACCTTGAGTCCTATACATCGACTATTCTCCCTTTCTTCTCCGGCGTTCCTTCCCTCCTCTACTTCAAGTAAATAAACCTAGCGTAGAAAGTCAGCGAAGATGGAAGAAAGAAATTCAGGGAAACGTACCTGGGCGCCATCGTCGAAGACGATGGTGGTGGTTAGAGATAAAGAGAGGCAGCGTGAGAGAAGACTCACGCTGCCTCTATTGCCGGTCAGACCGGCAAAAGCCAGTGCAACCCTAATGGTTTCAAACCATTAGGGTTACAATCGTCTCCGACGTCCGAGGACTGTGACGTCACACGTCACAGTCCTCTTCTCAAACCACCATCGTCGTCGACGATGTCAAGGTAAACCACCGTTCTATCTTTCAAGTCTCTACAACTAAAATGTTTTCTTTTTTTTTCAGGACCACCGGGCTTGGGGAAGGGCTAGAGCATGGAGTCGGGTGGGCAGAAAGAGGATGTAACGGGCATTCAAGGTGCGTTACTGTTCGCTCGTATTTTTCCATCATTCTTACTATTTCTGTTCTAAATACAGGTACCCGGATACTCTTCATGGGACTCGAGGATTTTTGGTGTCGCCGCCATCCCTGAATTGACGCCACGGACGCTCTACTAAGGTAGACGTCCGGCCGTTCCTCTATTAAGGTAGAGGAACGTGGCGGCTATTAAGGCAGCGCGTCAGTGGGCAAGGGAGGCGCTGGCTGGGAACGGGCGCTTCGTATTCAATATTTTTGGATACGAAGCGCCGGGTTGGAGTGAGCGCTTTGTATCCAGAATTATTGGATACAAAGCGCCCAGGATCAAACGGTTCGTCTAAGACGAACGGTTGGCTTTCCAGGGGTGACCTGTCACCTTACATCTCTCCTTCTCTCTCCTTCACCATCGTCGGCGACGAACTTACTGTACGTGGTCCCTTTGCTTCTCCGATACCACAGCTAAAATTCTTATTACAGATTCCCAATGTCATAGGAACCGTCTGCAGGGTAAGGTAGAAGAAAAAAATCACAACCCAGGTGCGTGATTATCAACTCAAAATTTTCTGGTCTTCTTACGCTTCCGTCTCTTCATCCAGTCGGAAACTTTTCATCAACATCGATAACGATACCACGAGAACCTGAAGAAACATCACCGTTACCTCAACGTCAACGCCCATATCGCTACCCTTGGGCCACCATCTCCAATCCCTCGGTACTCATCGCCACCCCACGTAAAGTCGAAGAACATCATCCAGCCTCTCAACAACCTTCAAACCCCGATGCCAAATGCATCGACATGCTCAATTTCATCACCTCCGTCGAACTATGCAGTCTCTGGATACGTCGGATGACGAATTCGTTGTCCTAGACGTTCCAGAGACTACTAAAGTGCGGGATGGAGGTTGTCTTGAGTGGTGAGACCATCGGCATGTATCATTCGTTCTTCGACGAATGATACATATGCTGATAAACGCCGCTAGAGCCGGCCTTTTTTGATAGTATGATAGGTCAGCACAGTAAACATTCATGCGTCGTAGACGCATGGATGATCCGGCGCTCACCCATCTATTCGTGATGAATAGATATTGGCTGAGCGCTCCGGTGGCAGTGAACCTGTTCCCTCTCACGCTTTACCCGAGCGTGAGAGGGAACAGGTTCACTGCCACTGGGCGCTCGTATAACTCGGTACCCATCTTCGTCGTAGACGAAGGGGTGTTGTCTAAGCCGGCACTATCATATTGCGGGTGTGATGCAAAGGCACACCCGCTCTCGCATTTGTCATCGACAAATGCTTCTTGGCCTTCTACACGACGGATCAGCAAGGTATTTATTTTGTTTCTTCTATCTATTCCATTTTACTCAACTACAAAATCAAGGCCGCAAATAAAACACTCCAAGGTGGGCGGGGTGCAGCACCTATGAAACAGCATGCATATCAGAGGCATTCGTCGTCGACGTGAATGCTTCCTCACCTGTCCATGTACCCAGGTACATTGACTTTGGCTCGGGCAAGGAGCATTTGTCGACGACAAATGCTCTGGTAGCTATTCATGTACCAGGGAACCTTGGGTACATTGGGCATGTGTATCTCGCCTAACACTCATACCCGTACCCCATCTTCGTCGACGAATAAACCTTTCCCTTGATACTTTATTCTTGTAAGCTATTTTTTTTGTTTCTAACTATTTTACCTACTAATAGTACTATGACAGGTTAGGTTATCAACGCAAACACTCGTTCGTCTACGACGAATGAGTGTGGCATCTTTACTCGAGCTTGATGGAAATTCATCAGACTCGGGTAAAGATGTATTAAGTGCTCAGTCTACACAGGCATCGTCGTGGACGATGCCTGGATGTTGATTGAGCACTTTAGAACTCCCACGGTGCTTGCTTGCACACTTGTGCGTCGTAGACGATGAGTTGTGCAGCTGAACATTACATTCCCACGGTATGTTCTGCCTTGCTCTCCCTCCATCGTCTACGACGCATGAGTACACTTGTCTCCAGTCAGAAAAAAAATCACACGGTATGTTCATCAAACACATATCCTCGTGGACGAATGACTTTTGCACTAATCAAACTTTGCCAGCAATAAACATCAAAGTCCCAATAATCCTAGTATACCCTAGACTACCCTAGCAAACACAAATCGTAAGTCCCCCCATGCTCTACCCTACCCTACACCCAAGTACCCTAGGGTCGATATCGACCCTAGACCGACCCTACCTCGTCCTAATAACCCTAAGTCTACGAGGAAATCGTTGCGGTACTGGACACGGTGTGTAAAGTTAGGTATTGAGTATTGCATTCTCACTCATTGCCTGCAACAGAACCCCATTCCCCCAGTGGTACCTTTGGATCCGGAGACAGAGATGCCTATAAAGATACTTAGTCGAGGGAAGATTCAGATGAATTCTGGCTCTGTAAAACATGGGGATGAGGAAACTACGAAGGGATTTATTGAATGGATACCAGGGAATTACTATACTGGTGAGTGGCTCCCCGATGAGGCAGGAGAGGAAGATAGTGAGGTCCCAGGGGACGAATTGAGGGATAGCGAATCGGAGGAATAAAATTGGATTGTGGCATTTTGTACAAGACTGCGTAGATCCAGATTGAATTCAGTTCAATTGGTCATACACTTCACGCAAGCCCTCCATGTCCTTATTCCCTTCTTTAATCTCTCGATATTCTCATTGTGAATAACTATTGGGTATCTCGGAGGGCATGACGAATCCCTGGAAATCAAGAGTCAGGACCAGAGCTATGACTGAACGAAAGTGTATTTCACTCACCAATTAATTCTCAAGTGTCCATGATGTAGCTTCCCGCACTACCGCATAACGCCCCCGGCTCACCCCATGTTGTTGGTTACAAATCGATGGGTTTGCTCATATCAGTATGTCGACTTGAACGCGGGACAAGCATGCCTTACTTGTAGTGTGTGTATTGCGGCAGTACATGGACTAGCCTTGAGATGGCGGTCGGCGGTGGAGCAGAGATGATAGAGTGTCACGGTTACCCGAGAGTCAACGCAGGACAGAAGGCGAAGATAATGGTATGGGAGCGAGAGTGCTGTCGGTAAAACTTGACAAGGTATTACAGTGCGCGGAAGTCTTGCGCGATGCAAAGCTTCGACAAATGCAGGTGCAGATGATACAGCCCTAAGTACTAAGTAGTCATTAATGATCAGGGAACACAGTAGCACTAATCCACGTACCATCGACAGTTGTTCCCTTGCAAAGGACGGTCTAGCCCTTCTTTTTCCCCAAAATGTCTTGCGAGCCCTCTAAGAGAAATTCTCCCTGGCTTTCCTCTGGTACCCGAGTCTGAGTGGCCGTGTTGCGGGTTTAACGTTTAACGTTCAACAGCAATAAAGAGAGGGTGTCGATAAAACAGTCGATTGGAAGTCGAGGAGAGTTTGCTGACACTCTGAAGGTTGACCGTCGGTGGTGTTGCGGAAAAGTCATTGATAGGTCTGAGTGGCCCAATGCTGAGAGATAAAAGATGAGCAGAACACTAGTGACTAAGTTATTTCGACCGCGACATGGTTTGGGTGCAACGTTATCGGCGCTTATCACAACACAATTTTCATCGAAGCCAAAAGCACGTGACTTTTTCTTTTCAACGTCGCACCCATTTGTTCTGTTTCTTCCTACTCCGTCCTCTTGTCCTTTCTATTCGTAAGTCACAATAGATACGTGCTTCGCGCTACCTGACGTCCACAACCACAGATATCGCCATACCACATTTTCCAACCGATACAAAGTCGAGACATACCCCTCTACGACATTGTCTGGCCCACAGCTCCCACATCTATCCTATACGCAATAGAGTACAGGTCCATCATCTTAACGAAGGAAATCCTCCAGAAACCCTTCACTACGAGTTTTGATTCACACTGCAGCAACAAGAGAACCCTGGCCAGTATTCTCCCTCACGATCCCGCCGAGCACTGCCAAAAATCGTCCGACTGCCCTTAACACCCCTCAACTGGAAGATATGATAATCGGCGGGTTTGATGCAGCTCAATACATTGGTATGTACCCATCTCCGTGCTACCTTTCGCTCTCTAACACCTTTGCCCTCCACACAGTGATACGCTCGCTTCACCGCTCCAGCGGGAGCAGGCGAGACATCCCCCTTGTACTGTGTTCACTTCATCCCTCCAAGCATACTCCAATACCCTCCTAGATCCCTCATTGGTCGCCCTCAACACCCCCGAAGACATCCTGAAGACATCCCGCTGAATCATCCTCGCCACCTGCACCTCCGGCCTACCTCCCATTTAGACAACATTTCTACCTACTACTGCCTGCGGATGGACCGCTAGAGCAGCCCCATACATATGAAAATCTGCTCCGGGAGTTTCAAGGATATGCTTGGTATGGTCAGCGATGCCGGTCGCTTCATAGCTTTGACCCTCGAGGAGAAGGTATGTCGAATCATCTATCGGTTGATTTAATGGTTGCTAAACATATTCCAGGTATCGCTGAATGTCTCCTGTGGGTAGGATGGAGCTCATTGAGTCAGTTTTTGGCATATTTCTTTTCTGAGATGACTGCTTGGGATGACCGCAGAGGTGAGCATTTTCTTAGATTCCTTGATGACGATCACATCTTAACATGCTCTTAGGACTTGGTATCCTCGCCGGAAGCGTACTTATATACCTCAAAGACCCTCTTATACATCAGCAAGTCTTCACTATTCATTGGGAGTTCTCGCAATATGGATGCTACGCACAACCGGATACAGAAAGGTTACCTGTAGTTCTGTTTCTCGGGTATTTTACATGCGTTTCCTTGCTGGCTCAATAGCTGATCGTCTCATTTCAGATACTCCTAGCACTTTGAGCTGGAAAGCTCCTTGCCGCATTGTTGTGTGGTTATGCAAGGCTTCTCGAGTTTCTCGTCAAAGACGTTACCTATTGCTATGTATATATCATTGTACCCACGAAAACATTCCTGTTCCATTTACTCGTATTGTCCATCACAAAGCCGCCTGGCCAAAAACTTTGATATATATATATATTAACCTGAATCCTTGAATACAGCAACCATATAATATGATACCGTAAAAACGGTGATATGAGAACCACCTCGTCTCCAATACAAGTGATATATCCCAAACGTCCATTTCTTTCGCTCTACATGCACCGATACACCGCATGCCTAGCTACTCGTATCATCAGCACAATGTTCTCGCAGGAAGAAGTAGCACGTACGTCAAGATCCTCAGACTTCATGAGCCCCGAACCTTGCTCAACTTCTCGCAACCCTCAACCCCCCATTTCCCAACAGAACTCGGTGATGACTACCATTGAGCATACTAAGCCCACAACCGCTCTCGGGTCGAAGTGCCATTTCACATTCGAGCGCTATGCGAAGACCTTCCTCGGTGTGAGGCTTTGGTTTCCAAGTTTCGAGTAGGTAATTCTTCGAGCACCGCGGAGGTCGGGAACGCGGCATGCATGGTGTTGTTTGGATAGGGTATCTTTGATGAGGCTTATATAGATTGCAGGTACCCAAAAGTACCACGTAGCGTTTCTTCGAAGCCGGAGGGTCAACCAATGAGCAAATCCGGTGCTAGTATTGATAGATACAAAGGGGAGCGATGTTGGACCATGACCTCGAGCGACATGATTATAAATGACCGAAGGCTACAGTAAGTAATAAGGTTAGAGGTTTCATATTCTCCATGTATGCAAGACATAACGCACCACGCTGTTCATCCCTTTGAACGGTATAAAATCCCATCTCACAATACTTCTCGTCCTGACCTCGTGCTCGGCAGGAGAGCGAGCACTCCATCAATCAAAACGGCGACTTGGTATCGAGGAATGGGATAGCACTGGGGACATCGACGGTACAGTAAACCTGGACATAGCGAGCGTCAGTTAATGATACATGCATCGGTAACGACACTTACTGCTTGTCCTCGAGATGAGCTCCTGATCGTCTGCCCTTGCCAGAGAAGTTTGCCTGGTCCGGCTTCCCGGTACTCTGCTAATGATTCCTCGTCGGCACCCTTCTTTGTCATCCACCACACCGAGTCAAGGCTACCGTACGTCTATCCGAACCAAGCTCAGGGCCTAGCACTAGATGCTGCCGGAGAGCTTTCGATGATCGGTGTCCACAGGAAGATACATGCGCGCTGCCGAAATGATGACGTCTGAGGACATTCGAGTGCAAGCAGCTCGAAGATGTATCGACAAGGGAGGCGGCAGCGTGTGGATATGTGTTGGACGACCGCTGGTCGGCATCCGCATACCCGTTTCGTTCGTGAAACGTCATACCGCGGAAGACAGTTGAGGTGAAATGCGCAGCCGAAACTCGAAGGTGATGGGTACTTTCAAACCCTTCGTGGTAGAAGATGTCACAGATGTTTGATGGAACAGGCGTAAGTTCGGCCTATGGTCACTGGTGCGGCTGAAACGTCGTGCTGAGCGTGGATGTTGAAAGGACGGGAAGCGGTGCCAGATTCGAGCATAGAAGGGTTGGTTTTCATCGTGCTATCCCCTTCTGAGTTGGGTTCTTTTGCTAGTTGTTTTTGAGACACGAATGAGCGAAAACTCGAGGTCAACAGGAATACCCGACTTACTGAACAATACATCAAACCAAAAGGCCTTCCGACCATCCATATTCTTCGAAATGTCAACATATTCTTTGCGTAGAATTCAGAAAAACCGGCGGAAACGCTAGGCTAATCTCGAGACTTGAGGGATGATGTGACGGACGGCTGTGACCAAGGACCATATGCAGTCTGCTGGTAGGTATGTCAGGGTTTAGAAAAGAGCATCCGCCACGGTACAAGACATACCTTTGTGCTGAATCGTAGCCTCGAAGATGTATATCTTCATTCCCCTTCTCTTTTCCCAACCGCAAACGTCCTTCTGCCATCGTGTCTTGGCCTGGCAAGGCGACGCAGCTGACGTAGCACAGGTTCGGCATGAGTGACATATTGATTTGGAGGGGATCCATGCCGGTGGTTTGGCCGAATGGGTGTGTAGCAGGAGTATCTGATGGGAGTAGGCTGAAGGGAAGACGAGCAGGTAGTATGGTACATGTGACGATGAACGGGAGTGTTGGGGGAGCATGCATAGCGACAGCTCCAGACGCAGGATAAGGCCTTAAGGAGTGTGTTAGCGGTCTGAATTGAGGGCGGCGGATATTGGATAGGATGGCAGAGACGGGGTACAAGCCAACGTCTATATGTCAATGTCAGTACCGTTACTAGAACCAGCTGAAAGGCACCTGCGCACCTCAAACTTCATCGTAAGTAGTCGGACCAACGAGCGCTTCATTATCGAGTGACCCTGGTGAAAATAGTCGTGCGAGGAGGGGTTGGACTCGGAAAGGAATGGTGCTTTGGTACGAGTATGGCAAGAGGAGTAAGCGGTTGTTCCTCGGAATGCCGACATTCGTCCAGCACAGAAAGCCTATTGTGGGAGGAGCCGACCGCAGTACCGGCGGTTGGTGTAGGATAAAAGGTATAGATAGGGCTAGGTTGAGTGAACGAGGGATCCGGTGTATGGAGGAGAAAAGAAGGATGAAAAAAAAAACGCGAGCTAATCCAAACCGGACCTTTCGGCTCTCCCCTCCGAACCAGCGTCTCGAACGCCCATTCACGTAAATCCGGCAGGCATTTCGCTTCTTATCTTCATTCCACGACTATAGATTTCGCATTTTTTTCCTTGGACACGACGCGTCCTGTCGTCCATATCGGCATCGCAAGGGCGAGTACTTGTGTTAATATTTACGGTGAGCATACAAATCACACATAGGTGACATACATCCTAATTTCGAGTTTGTTATCTTTAGTTCCTCAAGCACCGACCTAGCCAACCCATTCAACCCTCAATGGCGGCGTACTATGCTAGATTTAGGGCCCTGAGATCCATATACACTCTTCAAGAAACCCTTATCAGAGCTTTGTTATGCGACCGGTACTTTACCTCTTAAACGCTCGGTGACGAGTCACAAAACTGATTCCAACCATCTCCAGAAACAAAATCCTGTATAGTGTCGCCCTGGTATCTGAAGATATTCTTGATCAAGAGACTTTGGAACATAATTCTTACACCAAAACTACCCTGGGTGTGCTCGCTCGCTCGTCCGGTCTCTCTGCGAGTTACTCGTCTACGCTCAGTTACTATACTCAACGTATTCGGAATGCAATACCGTTCTGCTTCCAAACATTACTTATCCGGGTTTGGTGGGTACTTCCTTTTGTTTTGACCACGCTCCTAATAAGTCCTTTCCCCGGGTCTCAAAGCAACGGTATACACCGGCTAACGCACACAACACAACCTCAAAAACGCCGTAGACAGCCACCCCTTCAAGAACTCGAGTCAACTCACCACGACATACGTCAAATCTCGGAACCTTTGCATCTACGGCTATGTGCCTGTGGCTCCAACAAACCGTCACTTAGCCATCCGTGTGCCTGAGGGTGAAAATGCTCTATTTGTGCTACTCGTTGAGTATCTCTGAGAAGCGCAGGTACCTATTTCCGGTATCTTCGTAAATGTACCTTTCTTTCTCACTGAAGCATCTGTGTAGATTCTCTGCCACTGGTCGCAAGTGCAGGCATACAAAATCAACGTGCCTTTTGGATATATCTAGCGGTTCGTCCGTCTCAATTCGGCAATAACAAGAAAGAAATACTCAAGGTTGCTCACATTCACTGATCTAGTTCCTCATAATTGACGAACTTGCTAAAAACACTCAGATGCGTGGTATTGAGCAGGTACCTCGAGCTGTCAAACTACGCTCTCGACACTTGGACATACTCATGGAAGGTCGAAGTGCACACTAAATGGCAACTGGGGTAGCAACAAAGAATTCCAGCATCTCTTGGTCAGTTTATCGTGGCTGCCTTCTCCGTATCTATCTAAAACCATATTCACACAAGCAGACCGTGTCCCGGTCTCTAGAGCGTCCATTTCAATGAAAGATCACCGAGCGCTTATAGGATCTTCAAGGATCCTCTTCGCGATCATATTCGTCAGGGTACAACCCCGTTATGGCCCTAAGTGTCGACTCGAAACGGATTCCAAGCGATCTATCAATTGTACGACATTCAACAACAAACTATCCATCCAGACTTTACGAATGAGTGACCTAGCAGCAAGGGGATAGCAGTGGTGAGGAACTTCATATCCGGGATCCCACACGCCACTGGAAACGCTCATTGATTGTACGTCTCAGCGTCCCGGTGATCAATTTTTCTCTGTTACAGTATTCATTTGCTGCTGTACTCTCGACTCGGGACATGCAACGGTGATCCTTGCGAACACAAGACGCGTGGCTCACGGTGGAAGAGCGGTCGGTAAACTGCGCACTTCATCAACTTCTCCATCGATGATGAATGCTTTCCGAGTTAGGTGAATAGTCACTTTGACATTCCAGATGGGTTGCTTTATCATTCGCTTATGGGAAGGTATCCATGATGAATTCGGATGCCAGTATAGTCTTCGCATCCCTCGTCTTTATGTCGCTCGCTGAATCTCCGAATATCCTTGAAATGCCCTCAGGTTTGATGGTGTCAATCCGAAGATGATCACACCCCTCCAACGATATATGATCTTCACAGTGGATTTTTTTCATAAAATAGTGGAGCCTGATCTCGTTGCTCCTCAGCCCACGCGATGGACACAACAATATTCCAGGAAATGTTACCCTATCGGACAACGTAATCTCTCCCGTTGTTGTCGCGTTTCAAGGATCTGCCCGTTTGCTCTTTTTGTCTCTGCAAGATTCTGGCGGCTAAATGTCTGCTTGACTTGGCCAGGGAGGCTGCGTTGCAGGTGAACGCTATCGGGCGAGCTTGAACAATTTTCAGTATGTGAATGGATATCATTGAATTGCGTTATTCAGAGTTGATGAGGCTTACCAATTGATACCTCTTATCCAGCTCCTATCCGAAGAACAAGCAACTATCTCCACTACGACTACAAGCCTTACCTCCCCGTATGTGGCGTGTTAAATGTCGCAGGCTCGAAGTCGAGACCAAGACAAGAGTACTACTCATGCGCTCGATCCTACTGCGTCTCCCGATACTTCATTAGCTACTGTTACGTCAACCACTCCAAAGCAAAGTACTCGCTACAACAGATAATAGTATTACCATCTTATCCGAATCGACGCCTGTTTCATCAAGCTTCAATAGTTCTCAATCGAGCAGTGTCCCCCTTCCTCATTTGCCGAATAACTATCACTGAATCTGCTTCTTCGGGAAATCCTAGCGGTGAACCGCAAACAACTTCCTCGCGCCATCCAAGTACACTCAGCGACGCAATTGTCGGCTTCCTTTATAGCACTTGTTCTCGTCGCTCTCGTGTCGGTTTGGTATTGCTGCCATAGGCGAAGAACTAGGGATTCTGTACGGAACCTCTTCGCGTACTCGCAGCCACTGGACTTGTCACTTGAAAGCAGGTATAAATTTCGAGGCATCACTGCAGGCGCCTTAGTACGTCGCCAAGAGATACCCACCGATAAGAGATGAACCTTGCGCTCAGAATGACCCTGGAGTTTGAAGACGGAAGGGAGACCCTGAATCCGGCACAGATAGTGACCGAGTCACTGTCATAGGAAAAAAGAATTGAATGACTCCGAGTGGCTCTGAATCGGGCTTCGCTACGAGGAAACATACGTTATTTCGGCTTCTGGCCAATGCCTCCAGATTCCTGCCGACCATGATTTGCGCAAACATTCCGTTCTCTTCCATTCCAGTCAAGTTCGTGAACCATCATACTGGGATCATAGTATCCTACACAAGTCGGACAGTTGACCTACAAGCACGAGTAGTGACTTGAGTAGTAACCGATGCAACTTATGAACTACAAAAAAAAAGATTTCTTCATGATCGCCGCATTTCCTCTGCAATCCCCATTATGGATCACGAAAATTCCTGTAAGAAGCCAGACGGCGCCCATACATAGATAGGTAGCACTTACATCGACCCACGAAGCCTTCAATCCTCCAGCCTTCAGCGCCTCCCATCCCTGAGGGCACCCTAGTTCTGGTGGCGAAAACACGAGCATCACGTACGATGCGACAGTGATCTTTCCAAGTGAGAAGTGTACTGCTATTGTGGGTGTCCTGCGCCTCCGGGTCAATTCGTGAAGAATCGGCGATAAATGGGCCAAAATATGTACCGTGTTGAGGCGAGAAATTCAAGGGATGACGGGCCAGTGCAGTTGACGAGTACGAATAGCGTAGTTGCGTCTTCGCTTGTCACCATAGGCGGAGTGTTGGCTGGGCTACATAAGGAAGGTCAGAACGTTTGTCGCATAAAAAACGGGTAACGTATCATGATAGAAGTGTGATTATAAGCTACATCCTCCAAAAATAGCACAAAGGTCAATCAATCATCAAATCTCCGAGTCGAAGTAAAGATGAAGATACCACCCGAGCATCAGACCGTTATCGGCCCGCCCTGACGAAATGTTGGGTGTGTAGCGTACCTTACAATGCTTTAAAGGTGAGTATTCTTCGGCTCACTACCAGGATCAAAATGAGACCGACCATTTAAAACGCTTCACAACACCCTACATCCTTCCATGAAACCTCATATCAATGTAAACTTCGTCCAATCAGCCCAATGCTTGCGGCACAGATACCATTGTCCGAATCTTCTTGTCATTGAGAACCATGTTTCGCATCGTAGACTCCAAGCGGTTTCCTTGTGCAAAATTGGTTGAGATATATCAAATCATGGTATGAGTCAACGTACCAATCTTTTTGGCGAGAGTTACCTGCTTTCGTCCCGTACAACAAGGTTGGTAACATAGCATCGAGAGCTCATCCTCGTCGGGAAAAGGGTTCAGTTGCCCACATCATTCACTGAGTACTATCGGAAGAGTAACATTTTCAACTCACACCAGTGTGGTTCTGCATGTATTCGGCGCAAGGTAACTCTCATTTCTTCCCGCCGAACATTCGAGGTTTTCATGGCACTTGCAGAATACTGTAACAATGACGGGTATGAGGTCAGCATGGATACGAAGACAAATGACATGAGATGTACCTACGTAATCATCTGGATAAAGCCATCATAGACACCGTGATGAAGATAAAAGACTCAAGAGCGCTACCGGTATTGTGTCTTCTGGGAGCATCTATATTCAACGAGAGAACGAATACAAAACATGCTAAGGATACGTTTTCATCGAGGTACATCGCGCTTTCATGTTTCATGCATGTTCCTACAAGAGATCAGCAACGCCCGTACCAAAGAAGCGGCACATACCTTGAGAACACGACAGAATCCACCAGTTCCCCAGCGTCGTCAACCTAGGCGTCTCCTCTGCTTCATTGCTCCTCCCATCTGCCGTGAGGATATCCTACCCTGTCGTCGAGCGCGCCATACGCAAGGGCGGTATTGGAATTCAAGTGTGCATTGAAGGACAACGATCCTCCCGTGGAAAGTCTTGGATCTTCATCTCTTTTTGCGGGACGGTATTCGAGTACTTGGGACGTAAAGGAGGCACTGTCGTTATCGTCCAGTAAGGCGGTCTTAGATGGAGCTTCATTCACAGGGATCGGTGGACTATAATTTCCATGAGGAGCGTCCGCTACGTAGAAAATTGGAGGTCAGGATTCACTGCGCACCGAGAAACAGAGTGACACACCATGTTCCACGAGTTTCGTCCCACGAAAGTACCTCAACCATTTAAACCCCACCACTTTTGCACTTTTACAACGAGAGCCAAAGAAGCCGAGACTATATGCGTGACTTGCCGACCGTGTCAGGAGATGTAGCGCTGAGGAAATTGGGTGCTAGAACGTCAGCAGTGAGCTTAAGTTGACGCTAAAACGATAAGAAATGCTCACGAACCATTCAAGGTGCTTTGGATAATTACGTCTATAGCCGAAGAGGCTCGTCCCTTCCTTATCAGACCAGGGAGTCGCTGTGTATTGTATATGGACTCCAGCGGCGACAGGGCGGGAACTGAGCTGTGGAGCCAAAAAATAAGATGCGGAAGCTAGTTGTAGACAGAGGAATGCGTACAAGCGTGAGGAGTGGACGTAGGTGTGTAAGAGAGCGGGGTTCTCTACGAATGGTGTTGCGAGATCGCTGTAGGTGCATCTACTCCAGCGTTTGCAGCATGCAAATATAATTAAGGATGGAACCCGCGCGCGCTAGGAAGCCGAAAGGCGGAGCAACGTGAGGCGATATTCGAAGGTTGGAGCTCTAGGTCTGTACGAGATGGGCTTGAGATCGGCGAAATTAAGGATCGTTGTTGGACGATGGCATGGAGGATGTAGTGTGGTGATGCGGAAGTTGGTTTTTGGTTGATTCCTGGTGCCTTTGAGACTAAGTTTATGCCGGCATTTGGGGTGGGTATTCATTAATCACTGTTGGTTTTGTTGTTCGATGAGCATGATTTGATCATTTCCTAGGCTCAAGTGAGCAAAGTAAAGAGTGACCACTCACCTGATATTTCATGCTGCTCCCAGAAAAATTCCAACCATCCAGCCGCCTTGAGATTCGTCGGATATACGCCTGTCTATCATTGAACTCGTCTGGTAACTTCTTCGAGGAATGCTCCTTTGCGACAACTCAACTTTCTTGAAGTTTCTTCGAGGGTCGTCGTTGGTGGAAAGGTCCCAGTTTATTTGTTGCCGCCAAACACGGCACGTTGGGGTTAGGGTCACTTCGGGCGTTTGACAACTGACGCCAAGCACGCGTCTCTTTGCCTCCTCCCTTCATCGTCTTTGCAATCGACATCTTACAGCAGATCGTGAATGGTACGTGCACTAGAATTACCTTTACCTTGATATGTTTGACTCAAAATTTCCATAGTTGCGTTAACAGTACCAAAGCTTGCGATAGGGCACCTGGTAACGTAGATTTAGCGCGGAACTGGTCCTGTCTTCGGGGAGTAAGGTACGTCTGTAATTCATTGTCTAAATCTTGGTTTTTACCCCTTAATTCAGATCGACAAATCTATAGAATGGATTGTCTATACTGTAATCTTGCCCATCGAAAATGCAAATTGTTTAACATCTAGGCTATATGCTCGTGAATACGCGTCAACTTCACAGAATCTACTCGATCCGCATTCAACACAAACTAGCGATTATCACCACGCTTATATTCATGCCCGTCAAGACTATCACTCTTCGGAGACTCTTGACTCGGTTTGCTACTTATCGACTTCGTGTAACGAGAATTAGTGTTCCATGGATAATGCTGTCCCTGGTGCAAAAGATTTCGTCGCTCCTTCTCGATGAACATGCTATGTATTCCAGATCACAATGTTGTTTCACCTCTTTTCCCGGCGAGGCTTGCGTAGATTCCCTCACCAGTCTCGTCGACATAACAGGTACCTCGACATTCCGAGGAAGAGGCTGAAGTTAGGTTAATCGTGTTCTATCGTACGGAAAGCACCTACTGATGACGATCTAGGTGATAGGTCTACAACTGAACGGAAGTTTAGGGACGAAAACCCGCCACGGGTGGTTATGGGACGCGCTACGACATGATCGTGGTGTTGAGGTACTCATGAAATTCCTTAAGCCAAACAGCTCCCTTACGCTCTTCATGATTTTACGTGAAACGGTAAGTACATATCCCTTCTTATTGTTGAAATCACTGATGACACCTCAGACTATGAGACACTTATAAGGCTTGTATCCTGAGCTTTTCGGTGTGCTCCGCTTGAGTCTTTAATGGCAGCCAAACAGATCTCTTACCGTACCCTGTGAGTTGTTCATATCATTTTTCATATCTTTGACCAGAGCGTGCTGACAAGTTACGTTGTTACTCTCAGGTACGATTCTTATTCAATGATCACGTCGATATGCGTTTATTTTATGTGCCTCCGTGTTCGATATTCCAGCGGCCTCGACACGGCACTACAGCTAGATTCGTCCTCTGAGTTCACGTCCTTTTTTGATTCGTAGATTAACATCTCGGAATAGTTGTCGGGACTTTCAGCTAAGGGTTTATCTGATTATTGCAAGGGGTTACGACACGTACTGGAGGGCTTGTGGAAGTCACGCTGGTACGCCCTGATTCCTCCTATTTCCGCCATGCTGATGAGCCATGTTGTAGTCAAGTACGCTAAGCTCGTTTCTCGGTTTTCTCTAAGGATTCAGTACACGGCAGCAATCATAACTAAAACATGACATTCCATCCCACATCGATCAACGGCTGATCCGCTCAGTCTCCACTTTTCTGATGCATGGGCGTTTTTGGCATCCTTCTTGGCACCGTAAGTGGGGATTCAGCGGATGCCATGAAACGGCTATTGTGATGTGCAATGCTTTCTTTGTCTCAAACTCAGCTTCTTATAGTTGGCAGCTCACGACGCAGTTTGCAGATGATACGATACCGCCGAAAAAGACTGTATTTGCGTGCTTGCTTTTGTTCTTCCTGACCGGAGTCATCGGAAATAGTGGGCGTCCCCTTTATCCCTTTAATCGATCAGATAGTGCACATGCGGGCCATCACGTTGCATACCGCCTGTCTTGCCGAGCACAGGCGGTACCAAGAACATTTTTTGATGGCGAAATCCAGGAGTTGAGCAAACAAACTACGTTGCTCCATCACTCCTCTCTCTTCCGCCCACAATGTCGCTTATAAGTAACCTCCAAGATGCTCAAGCGTGCGATTGCTTTTATTTCTTTATAGGCATTCTATTGACTCTGATTTCAGAGAAACACCAATGCGTTCCCCCGAGATTCGGATTCGAGGCAAGCAATATGTTTTGTCTCTGAGCCGTACCTAGCTGATCATATTTAGAGCTCAAGATTGTCGGATTTACGGCTTCTGATCCCCAGAGACTAGCCATAACCGTCCAGTCACCCAGCGGTGCCAGCAAAACGTACCAAACCGATACGAAAAGAGTGGAGAAAGAGGGATGTCCGGTAGACTTTGTTGTGTACGCATTCTCATCGTATACCTGCATTAGAAGTTCGACTGATTATATCTACCCTTTCCTTTAGCCAACCAGGAGAACGCTCAAATCAATTAGCGCTGACGGTTTTTAGATCCCATCACGTATGGCGTGATACGCTCCTTGCCAGTGCTGGGGTCCCAATGGCCGAACTCCTTAGCAGTAATGCAGGCACGTCTATTGTCCCACTCTTTGCTATTTTTTCCCTGATCAATCACCCAGAGATTTGCAAAGAAATGATCACTCACCTCAAGAAACCTTATTTTCACACTCTCAATGTGTTTATCGAGACCTATCGTCCCACATCTGCTGGTCCCTTAATTGGAGCAACTGCAACAACGAGCCTCATACATTCATCCGAAACCCCTTCAGCCCCGCGGGCCCCTTTGGAAGATTCGACCTCTGTCCCCGCTGCGAAGAACGATCTAGCAACACGGATATCTGGGCTTGAACCCAAGATTGAAGAGAAGAGGAGTGGGGTAGAGATAAATAAAAAGTATGTTGAGCTAGGGGATGCGGTACTTCAAAAGCTAGAGATCTTATCGGAGGCAAGTTCTAAATGTGAGGTTTTGTACCGATCTTAACCTCGCCAACTAGGTGCATGATGTAGCTCGGATTGCGTACGCAGTGGTGCACAATGTCTATGGGGTGCGTTGCGAAACTGCCATGCTCCCCTTCCATCCTCTGATCATTAATTCATGAAGCTCATCAAATCTTTGCACGGGAGCAATGAAGCAGTAGTTGAACTCTATGATGATATGATAGAGACTTACAACATCGCGTTGGAGAGGAATGCACTCAGCGTGCAAGGTGTTTTCTCCAAGATTTTTGAGGAAATCTTGCGAGTATCTCAAGAGTGTGCAATGTTCCTGTCTGGCTTTCTGTCACGAAGCTGTCTGAGTAAGTCATCTTTGATAGCGGAAAGGGTAATTCTGATTGTGCTATTTCAGAAACCCTCGTCAATCCTCAGTCCTCAAAGTTCACCGAGTTCAAGACTGCTTTCAATCAGCTCAGAGGGAAATTCCGCGATTCTCAGCTTAAAGTCACCACAGTGACCGTCCTAAATACAAAAACAGTTTTGGACTTCATGGGTAAGATCTCTTTTTCCTTGATGAGAGCCACGAATTTCACTCAAATGTGCCTCATCAGCGCTGAATACCAGGCTCAAAAGCCTTAAGCCATCCAAGGACATATTACCTCCCAAATCACTGTGTTCCCCCGGCACCCGTCGCGAATCTTTGACCAAAATCTCGAATTGGATCTTCCACAAAGATCAATCCGTTCTCTGGATCTCAGGGATTGCCGGTTGTGGAAAGAGCTCATTGATTGGTACTCTTCATCGCGAGCTATTGACATGGGGAAATAAGGGCCCGCTCGCCGCGTTCATTCGGTTTGATCGATCTACATATAACCTAGCGGCGGAATTCATCAAGGCGCTTGCATTTCAACTGGCGAAATTCGATAGCAGACTTGGGGAAAAAATTGCAGAGGCCATAGAGCGAAGGCCCAGTATAATCAACACTCCTGATCTAGATGACCAAGCGCAGCAACTTATAATCGACCCACTCGAGGACAGCGAAATTGCAAGCGAGGGTCGCATAGTTGTCCTTGTCGACGGAATCGATGAATGCGCGCGGCTAGATCAACCCGAAACCAACTTTCGTGAACAGTTGTTGGCACTCTTTGCCAGTGACAAGTTCAGACGACTTGTGTTTCTGCGTTTTGTTCTTGCAAGCCGCCCAGAAGAAGATATCCTGAGCTACCTGCAAGGCTACGGGCACATTCACCACTTTCCCCTTGATTGTACTTCGTCGGAGACAAAACATGACATCTATTACTTCCTTGCCAAATCGTTCCAACGTCCTTGCTTCAATGGTCTAGACGATGATCGAAAACACGACGCTGTTGAGCGATTGTTGGAACATGCCAGCGGTCTGTTTATATGGGCTGCAACTGCCGTCACCTTCATCGGGGAGAACGTGGAGCAACGTTTGAAGGACTTCTTAGCGCAGGATCCACCGAAGAATGCATTACAGGCACTCACCAATCTGTATGAAATTGCACTCGAGTCATTGGTGAAGGAAGGAGACAACGACATACAGCAGAATATATGCACGGCGTTAGGTCTAATCATGGCAAACGCAAACTCTTCAGAGAGTATTCCATGCTCTGTTGATGTTCTCCACGCCCTTACAAAGTACGTGAATCTTGAAAATAACACAGGCATTCTCAGCGCCTTCCAAAAACTCCGGAGCCTTGTCACCAAGGAGAATGGGCGTTATCAACTTCTCCACAAATCATTCGATGATTTTTTGACCTCAGAGGATCGGGCTCGTCGTTGGTACATCGATATCAAGAAGTATGACGTGATTTTAGCAGAAGCCATACTCACATGCATGATGGATCACCTCGACAAGACGGATACAGAACTCCCAGAGGCCCTCTCATCCGATGTATATCGCTATGCAAGTGGTGATTGGCTGGCCCTCCATGCCTCAGCATCATATCAGCAGAAAGAGGGTGCTTTTTTACCGAGATATGTGCTACGTTGGATGCGTTCTCTTGATCATGAATTCTCTGGGGAAGACTGGTATGCTCCTCAGCGAATTTTTGGCAATTTATTGGTGACTGGCTTCATATTCAAGTTGTTGTTATCTGACAGCATTTTCAGACTGAAAACGGCCACCATGACTCCGAGTTCATGCAGAAAGCAATAACTGGCGCATCTCGGCTTCAACAAATCGGCGCACACCCCATAGTCATCAAAGACTTTTTCAATATCATGCTATACGACGCCGCACTGGCTGGGAAGGTCACCAAGACAAATACCGATGGCCAGTATACTTTGGAATGGGAGATCGATAATATCTACATGTCTATCTTCATTCTGATGGCCGGCGGATCGAACATCTACGAGGAAATTGTTGCAGTACTGGACACGGTGCATATAGTTAGGTTTTGAGTATTACATTCTCGCTCATTACCCGCAACAGAATCCCATTCCCCCAGTGGTACCTTGGGATCCGGAGACAGTGATGCCTATAAAGATCATTAGTCGAGGGAAGGTTAGGATGAATCACCGCTCCGTAAGAAATGGGGATGAGGAATCTACAAAGGAGTTCATCGAATGGATACTACGCCGTTACGGTCGCCATGAAGGGATATTCCGACGAATCCCCGATGAGGTAGAAGAGGAAGATAGTGAGCCCTGAAGTAGCGGACTGAGGAATAGTGATTCAGACGAGTAACTGTTAAATTGTGTGTAATATTTTATACAAAGCTGTGTGCACCCCAATTCATGTTAGGTAAATTGGTCGTTACAACCGTTTCCTCCGCTTCCAACATCACTTCTATATCCCTATCCTATTGATATTCACACCTTTGTGAAGGGGAGTGTTGTCGGTAGAGTTGGCAAGGCATCACAGTGCGCAGAAGTCTCGTATCATGCAAAACCTCAACGTATGTTTTTGTAGATTGGCTAAGGGATATAGGCGTAAGAAAAAGTCATTAATGGTCAGGCAACACAGTAACGCTGAACCACGTACCATTTCTTCGCAATGATAATCGTTTCCTTGCAAAGGACGATCTAGTCCTTCTTTTTCCCCAAAATGTCTTGCAAGCGCTCTAAGCCAAATCCTCCCAGGCTTTCCTCGGGTATCCGAGTGGATGTGTTGCGAGTTTAACATTCAACAGCAAGAAAGAGAGGGTGTCGATCAAAACTGTGTCCATTTAATGGGAATTAAGGAGGGTGTGCTGACATTCTGAAGGTTAACCGTCGGTGGTGTTGCGGAAAAGTCATTGATAGTAGTCTGAATGGCCCAATTCTGAGAGATAAACGGCGAGTCAAACATTGAGTTATTTCGACTGCGAATGCTTTGGGTGCAACGTTATCGGCGCTTATCACGACAAATTTTCTAGCCAAACCACGTGCCTTTTCTTTTCAACGTTGCTCCCATTTTTTCTGTTCCCTCCTCCGTTCTCTGTGTCCTTTCTGTTCGTAAGTCACACACACAATAAGTCCTCTGCGCTACCTGACGCCCACAACCACAGATCTCGCCATACCACATCTTCCAACCCCTACAAATTCATGACACCCACCTCTACGACATGGTCTGCCCCGCAGCTCTATCCTGTATGCAACAGAAGTCAGGTCTACCATCTCAACCAAGAAAATATCCTCCTAAGCCCTTCACTACGAATTTCAACTCGAACTGTCGCAATAAGGGAACCCTGGCCAGCATTCTCCCTCGCCATCCCGTCGAGCACAAGGGGGAGGCAGAATTTTTTTTTAGTACATAGGGTCGAAATTTTTTTTAAGGGCTGGCGAGGGGAACCGACCGACCACCGCCTACTATATATGGAAGGTGGTTCCCATGACATCATTCTCCTGAACCTCAAGGAGACGGAGGCGCTCAGGTTTCTACGCATGGTTATGACTTTTATGTTCTCTGAGGACACTGAAAGTGAGTGCGAGAATGCATGACACTCTCAAAGAGCATATCTGTTGCTTTGACATTTAGCCGTTGCTAATGAATATGGCCTTTGTTACGCCTTGGAAGCCTGATCAGCAAAGTGGCAAGCCAGCAGGTGGTCGGTGGCCGCTCGCCGCCCCACCTCAAGAACCAAGGACAACAGATATGCTCTAGTTTACATTTCTATATCCCGTGGAAGTCGTCAACTCAAGGCACTGCCAGGTGTTACTGATTGGTGCCGAGTTGGTACATATGCCTCCGAGTCTTTTAGAAGGAATACGGGGAGATATCTAGGTGCTAAATGGTGTTTGGTATATACACCCATCCCATTACAGCCTTTGCAACAAGGAAAAATGGTTTTTGAGCTCAATTTCATTCAAGATTTGCTTTGATTAACACCTATGAATCATACAAACCTCGCTGGACCTCAAAAAAAATTTCACCCAAATTTTTTTTAAGGACCGCCGGAGGCAACCGACCGACCGACCCTATGTGCCGGAACCACGGCCCGCCACCCCCTTGGTCGAGCATTGCCCAAACACGCATCCGACTGCCCTTAACACCCCTCAACTGCCAGAGATGATGCTCAGTGGTCTTGATGCAGTCAAATCCATTGGTACGTAGCCATCTCCGTGCTACCTTTCGCTCTAACGCCTTTGCCATCCACACAGCGATACGCTTGCTTCACCGCTCCAGCAGGAGCAGCCGAGATATTCCCCTTGTACTGCGTTCACCTTCTCCCTCAAAACCTACTCTAATACCCTCCTAGATTCTTCATTGATCGCCTCAACCGCCCTCGAAAACATCCCGAAGACATCCCGCTGAATCATCCTTGCCATATGCACCCCTGGCCTACCTCCCATTTAGACAACATTTATACACGCTACCGCCTACGGATGGACTGCTAGAGCAGCTCAATGCATACGAGGATATGCCCCGGGAGTTTGGTGGATAAACCTGGTAGAGTCGGTGATGCCGGTTGCTTCATAGCTTCGACCCTCGAGGAGAAGGTATGTCGACCTTGTTTATCGGTTAATTAAATGGTTGCTAAACAACATCTAGATATTGCTGAACCTGTTGTGAGTCTGGGAAATGGCGCCTTCCTTGTATTTCGCCCCGCGATGTCGGTTTTGGGTGGCCATGGAGGTAAGGATATTCTCGGATTCTTTGGCGACGAGCACGTCTTAACATACTTTCAGGACCTCGCGTCATTGCTAGAAATGGACCTATATACCTCAAAAATCCCCATACACATCTGCCAGTTCTCGGTATCCGGATTATGGTAGCTCGCTGTCATCATCGGGTTTTTCTTCGCAATATGGATGGATGCGACACGACAACCAATATTTCTTTATCTCTGAGTCTCGTACGGAATCACGGGCAAAACGGTACGTTACATACATTTCTTACTTGCTCAATAGTTGATTGTCTCATTTCAGATACTCCCCGCACTTTGGGCTAGAAAGCTCCTCGCTGCGTTGTGTCACTACGCAAGGCTTTTCGAGTCTCGAGCAATACATTATCTATCGCCGTGTATATACCAATTCCATAATAGTTCCATGAAAACATTTCCATTCTTTTTACTCGAACACACCCAGCCACACGAAACAGCATCATTTTCTCGTGTTGTCTGGTGCAAAGCTGCCCAACCAAAAACTGTGATACATGCATCAACCTGAACACCTGAATACAGCAACTGTAGATTACGATACTGTAAAATCAGCAAGACGAGGGGAACTGCATGTATAGCCCGCAGTGCAAGTGGTACATTCCGAGCATCTATTGCATTCGCTATACATGCTCCAAGTCTGATAGAAATCAGCACAACAATCCCACAGAAAGAAACGAGACATACATCAAGGTGCTCAGACTTCATGAACCCCAAACCTTCCTCGACTGCTCTACGCAACTCCTTATGCTCCCATCTCCCAAATCCCAAGAGAATAGCCCATACGCGGTGGCGGAAGCACCACCGTCAAAGGAGTTGAGCGCATAACCACTCTCGGGGTTGGAGCTTTGGCGAGCGTATCACGTTCGAGCTCTTCCTGGGCGGTAAATCTTCGAGTACTGCCGATGTCGAGTAGGCACCGTAGTGTTGATTTTGTGGGATACCGTTGAGGCTTGTATGGCTTGTAGGAACCCAAAAGTACCAAATAGCGTTTCTTCGAGGCCGGAGGTTCAAGTAATGAACGATCCGGTCCTAGCGTCGATAGATACAAAAGGGAGCGATAGTGGACCACAACATCGAGCGACAATGAGAGACTGCAGGCTACAGTAATACAAAGGTCAGAACTTCGATACCCGCCAGATATGTAAGACATAACGCACCATGATGTTCATCCCTTTAAAGGGCATGAACTCCCATCTCAATCTTTCTCGTCCTATCCTCGTGCTCGGCAAGAAAGCAAGCATCTTGTACAGTACCCCACGAGCCAAAACGGTTACTTGATGTTGAGGAGTAGGCGTTATGGATAGCATTGAGAGCTTTGACGGTACAATAAACCTGGACATAGCGAGCGTCAGTTAATGATACATACAAGCATTGGTAATGGTACCCACTGCTTGTCCGAGATGAACTGCTGAACCCCAAATAATCTGTTCCCTGATCGTGTCCCTTTGCCAGAGAAGTTTGCCTGGTACGGCTTCCCGATACTCTGCCAATGATTCCTCGTCAGCACCCTTCTTTGCCATCCACCGCACTGAGTCAAGGCTACCGTACGTCTACCTCCGAACCAAGCTCAGGACCCAGTCTCCCTTGAGATGACGGGAAAAAGGTTCCACTTGGTGCTGCCGGAGAGCCTTCGATAATTGGAGTCTCACGACACAGGCGGAATATTAACCCCGGGTATCCACAGGAAAATACGTGCGTGCTGCCGACGTGATGTCGTTTAAGGAGACTCGAATGTAAATGGTGATGTGTCGACGGAAGAGGAGGGAGGTGGCAAAGGGATGTGGCAAAGGGATGTGTTACTGTGCGATCCATGGTGCTCGCTTGTGCTCGGTACTATGCCATCCCTCGTCCATAATACCCCATTTCCTTTCTTAACGCCCTCGTCTTCGACCTTCCAGTATGCAGTCCAATACTTTGCAAGCTGTCCCTACGTGCCAGCTATAACACAGAAGACAATCGAAAAGTATACGGCCGAAGATCGAAAGTATTGAGTACTTTCGGAGCCGTCATGGTAGTGGAACAGGTGTAGGTACGACCTGTCACTGGTACAGTTGAGACGTCGTGTTGAGTTTGAGTGTTGGAATGACGTAAGACCGAACTGCAAAATGGCGTCTTTCCCAAAGCCTATGTTGAACATTCGAGTGGGAATCCAGCAGAAACGCTGCCCCAGGGTGATCCGTGTTGAGGTTCTGCCACAGCTTGAGGTGTCCTAGAACGTGGAAGATGCCGTCACGGACGCCAACAATGAAGGCCCCGTAGTTTGCCGACAGGTACCTAGATACATAAGGTCAGTAGAAGGAATACACGACAGGATGTAGCAAACTACCTCTGCGCTCGATTCTGAATCCCAAGCATGCCTATCCTCATTCACCACCTCTTCTCCCAGTTCTAGACCTCTCGTCGTCCCTTGCCCTGGTAATGGATATGTGATCACAATGGTGTGACAGCCTCGGCGTGCAATGGTATGAGAACCTGAAAAGCATACGACCTTTTGGATCCGGCTGAAGGCTTGAGACGTATGCTTATCAGCGCCGAGTCTGTACGAAGGAATCAGTGCCGGTGCCTTTTCATCGTCCATAAACATACCAGTTCGCTTTCTTCTGGTCTCCTCTCGATCAATACAACAACACGACGAACGTTGAACCACCAAAGAAATCACAACTCGCTCCTGGCTTCTCGGCCTGCAAGAGCAAGTAGGCACGGTACAGTGTGATGAAATGTCCCAATGACTGGTAGCGGCAGCCTGAAGGGAAGGTGAACAGGCAGTTTTGTATGCAGGAAGGTAAAGTCGCGACCGACGTCTCTCCCGTGGTTTGCGGAAAGGACTGAAGAGGTCGAACCAGCGTTAGACACTGTTGACGAAACACAGGAACGTTGGAGGACCATGCATAACGACGGCTGCTGGCACAGGATAGAGGGGCGTGTTAGCACGCATGGCTGGAGGCGGTAGATATTGGATAGAACGGCGGAGATGGGTAAACGGCGAGTGAAACAAGGAGATGGGGTACGAGCCAACATCTATATGTCAATGTCAGTATCGTCACTATAACCAACTATAAAGGCACCAGCGCACCTCATGCTTTTTTATAACCCTAATCGACTCAACGAGTGCTGAAGTTTCGCGTAACCAGTGGTGGAGGTAGTCGGGCGAGGATAGAGTAGAATGGAGCTCATATCGAACAGTGTTCGGTGCGAGTATGGCAGAGGAGTAAGCGGTTGTTCCAGTCGTTTGTCCAGCACAGGGAACCTGTTGCAGGAGGAGCCAACTCTAATACCGGCGGAAAATGTGGGTAAGAAGGTATAGGCAGGGTGAGTCGTATCACTGTATGGAGGGGAGAAAAGAAGGATGAAAAGAAAAACTCGGCGGACTTTTCGGCTCTCCCCTCTGAACCAAGGTTTTGAACGCCTATCACGTAAACCGGCAGGCATTTCACATCTCACCTTCTTCAGCCTTCTTCCAAACAACGACCCTAATTTCGCTTTTGTTTTCCCGTACCTACCGCGTCCGATCCATGTTCACATGGTCAGGACGAGTATTTATGCCTTTATCTACGGTGAGCATACCAGTAATACGTCCATTCACGTGTTTAAGTCACAAAACCATCTCCAGAAAGGAGATTCCTCCGTATAATAATACATAATCTCAATCAAGAGACTTTGGAACATGACTTTGATGCCAAAAGTACCCGGAGTGTGCTTGCTTGCTCGTCCGGTCTCTCTCTGCAAGTTACTCCTCTACGCTCAATTACTATACTGAACGTGTTTGAAATGCATACCGTTCTGCTTAGAAACATCAACTACCTAGATTTAGTGAGTGATTGCTTCCTTCAAGTTTTGTTTCGACCGCACTCCTAAAAATTGCCTTCCCTGAATTTCAAAGTAACGATTTCCGCCAGCTAACGCACACGCCTCATTCTCAAAACATCGCAGATAATCAACCCTTCAAAAACTCGAGCCATCTTGTCACTGAATCCTGCTTAAAGAGTCATTCTATAAAATCTCGGAACTTTCACTGCATCCATGGTCATTTTTGTCGCTGCAAGTTCAACAAACCGTCGGCGGCCTTAGCCACCCGTGTGCCTGAGGGTTCCAAGGCTCTAACTGTGCTACTCATCGAGTATCTCTGAGAAGCGCAGGTATACCTATCTCCGGTGTCTTCTTAAATGCACCTCTCCTTCTCACTGAACCTTCGATTTAGGTCTTCTGCCGCTCGTCGCCGCCTTGTCCCGGTCTCTACTATCTAGAGCGTCCTTTTCAATAAGGTCACCGAGCGCTTACAGGATCTTCAAGGATCCTCCTTGCGGTTATATTCGTTAGGTGAGTACTGTAATCTACGCTTTCAACACATTTCTGACCTAGTTATCTAGTGTTCTCCCCAAACCGTCCACTCATACAGTATCAAGACAGCTCCGAGTCGGTCTTGTCAGCCCATGCATATACTGCGCAACAGTGTGCCGATCTACCACTTTCCCCGTTACCTTAACAAAGGAAGACTTATAGAAAGCCTCAATCGACATCTATTATCACACAGAAACACCCTCGCTGGCGCTCTCCGGCAACGCAAGGTCACTAAACCTTCCATAGCGCCAAACCTACCAACCTTCAGCTCCCAACCTATAGAAAACACCATCACTTGAAGAGCTCAGAATATTTAATTTCACCGGTATGTACCCATATCTCACATTACCTTTACTTTCCAACCTTTTCCGACGTCACCAGCGCAAGCTATCAACGCCTGAAAGGTATTCATTTTTGATTATCATTTTTATTCGCCAAACACATCCTAATACATCCCTCAATTATCTATCGGCCATATTTAGTACCCTCAAACAATCACCGCTCCGTACCATCCTCACTACACGTACCTGCGACCTACCTCCTGTTTCGCCAACTTTCTGATACACTATGACCGACAGATAGGTCGCTAAAGCATCTCTGCGCGTACATCAACAAGCTCCTCCAGCTTCAAAGATGTACCGCATATGCTCCCTGATGCCGGTCGCTCCGTACCTTCAGCCTTCGAGAAAAAGGTGTGTCAATTTCGTTTTACGGTCGATTTTATGGTCGCCAAGTTGTTGCCAAGCGCTTTTTAGGTGTTTCTGAGCCTTTCGCGCCAAGGGGAAAGAACATGTTCAGTGCATTTCGGACATAGCGTCAGGAAAATGAAGACATGTGGATACAATTGGCGGTCGTAGGCGAAGGAAAGGAGGATTGCCACCCATAATCTTTCACAAAGAGGATCTGTGCAAACTAGATTTCCGAACACTACGAATTAAGAGAAAGATATGTTTCATGATTGTGACAAGTAAAGTCCTTACCCAAACCAACATCGATCAAGGTTTTCGGGAGTCGCCTGCAGACTCCAGACGTTAAGACTGCCAGATGTCCCAGTGATTTCATGTGGATATCTATCGGAAAAGAGTAAGCAAGCAAAACATGAGGTAACCTCTCGTACCTCCGGCTTGGGATAGTCTCCTTTAGTCTTGCTTCGCCCTTTCCCAACTCTAGACACAATAGCCCTATAACACTAATAGTCGGTAGGTGGTGCTCACGCCAGTATCGGTTACGAGAGAGTGGACGATTATAAGTACCAGGATCTTCGGCGTTGAATAGTCGATACCAGCAAGGGAATACGCCGGTATGTGATGGCGGGTGAGTCGGAGAAAGTATTGGTGGCGTGCGGATCTAAAGCTCTGCACACTTTCTCGGGTGTTTCCCGTTGGGTACGTGCTCTTCTGAACGATTAGTTGGAAAGGGTTCTTCCGCGCGATGGTGTAAGAGTGTCGTTGTCGACTGCGTCCACGTTCATAATAGTTCTTATGACATGGAAGTTGTACTTATGTCATAAGGTGAGAGGAGGAGCTGTAGGCAGATTCTCTGGGATGGTGCTGAGGGGCTACTGATAAGGTGATATTGTCGTTGACGCAAAATTGATGCAGAATGGCGAGCATATGTTGCAATAGTGTGATATGGTGCAATTTCGGTGGGAATGGCGTCAGATAGAGCTTGGTATAGAAAGAGGGGAGGGAATGACATCTCTGACTGCAGGATATATTACCACGTCAACAACGTGTAGGAGTCAGAATAGCTAGACTTGATCTAGCCTCTGGTACCCTGATTCTAGTACTACAACACTCCACCTTGAGCTCTTTTACCTAGTAAATCAAAGGAAAGGTCAGACAGAAGTCGGAAAGAAAACATTGTAACTGGAGACCTTACTAGACGCAGCAAACGTTAGCATTGCATCCATCAAGTCGCCATACAAAAGAGTACGCCGGTTACAAGCTGAAGCGCTGAAGAACGACATCAATGTAGACAGGCACTGAAAGTAGGGGGAACCAACGTACCTCTTTCCTAGTTCACCACTGCACGTCAGTCCGGAGAGATGCCCAAGAGATGTCTTCGGTAATCTGGAATTCTTAATGGTGCCGTAGGTAGAGGGAACTTGAGGTAAGGGATGTTTCGGTTACAGTTTCATGACTTTGGGCGAGCGAAAACAAATAGCAGACCGGGCCCGTCAGGAGCAGAGAAAGCAGAGCCATGATGCTAACGTTATGCACAGCTGTACAACACGTGGTCTTTATTTGTACAATGTTTGATTTTATCTTAGCGCCGATGGAACGTTCGAGACGACTCGGTTTGACTCTGAGATCGGAACCATCATCAAACCCGAGGAGCCCATTTGCAAGATTTAGACTGGTCAAATATCGCCTCGATTTCATGCCCGATGACGGTAGTATGACGGTATGGAAATCCGAACGATATCGAGGATCAGCTCGGTTGAATGAATCAGTAGGTTGCGATCAAATAGGACCCCTGATTATAAGTGTGGGTGCCGTTCGGTTGTTTGGACAAAAAGTGGTCGAGCGGGCCCCAAAACGGTTTGGACAAAACCTCGCATTTCTCTCAGAACTTCCGAACGACCTCGTCGCCTATAATCAGGGGTCCTGATCAAATTCGTGCCTTGAGAAACAGAATAACGGACCGCAATCCTACTTTTAGGTGATCAGTGCTCAGCCCTTAACTCAAAATACTGTGGCTCAAGAGACGACTCCATGCGGCCGAACATTTTGCAAAGCTGTTCGACGGTCGAGGCACAGCACTGAGCTTTAGTTGGTAAACGGTCTCTATTGATGTTGACTCGTGTTAGCTTTAGCAAATCCCGCCTCCTCTGCGTATATATATCTTTTTTTTCTCTCAGCCCTGCGGCTTGCTTACCTTCCCATCATGGCAGTTCGTCCCGATACTGTCAGTCTTGTTTCTCTACTCGTCGAAGGTGTTCTATATGGTAAGCTTAACCTCATATACATACTAAAGCAGGGTACACGTATCGTCGTTGAACACAGGCATCCTTATATCACTTTTCGGGTTTTATCTGTTTGTCATCATACGACAAGAGAGCAGCATTCACTCAGGTATCACTCCGGGATCATCAAGTATCAGAACCCATATTGGCACCTCCTTGGTGGTATTACTTATGTTCCTGCTCGGAACCGCAGTGAGTCTCTGCGTTGCGTAATGAGTAACTCCAACATCAGGTTTAGCATCTCAGTATTGACATGTTTAGAGTTCTCAATGCCTTCGTTTACCAACAAGGAAGCCAACCACCAAACTAGGTATTCCTAGTCGTGAATGAGAGTTCATATTTGGCGAAGATTATCGTCTACTATCTACAAACCCTTGTGGCAGATGGATTCTGGGTGAGTGCTGGGCTACGGCGTCAAGTAACACTGACCGAAAGATGCAGCCATACCGTGCATTTATCGTCTGGAATAACGATAAACGTGTAGGGGAGATTCTCTTCGTGTTTCTACTTGGGAGTGCAGGTGATCTAAATATTTGCTAATGCATCAATCACAGTGTTGATTATCTGGAACAGTGACGGGAGCTCGGCTCATGGAGCTACTAGCCCACGCACCGGATCAAGACTTCGTTTTCTCATCTCAATACAACACATGGACGGTACTTTTCTTAGTATTCACGCTTGCATCAAACTTAGGAAGCACAAGTCCGCATTCTAGTTCTATGCTTCTTCACGCTACTGACCAATGCCGAGTCTAGGTCTAATAGCAACTCGCATCTGGTATATTCATCGCCAGACAGTGATATTCTCCAGTGGTATCAAAAATCGCCGGATACCGACTATAGCAATAACAGTAATCGAATCTGGAGCAATACAGATGGTAGCTTTGGTTGTGATGATCGTTCTGTACCTGTGCGAGAGCTTTGCACAATATGTCGTTTATGATGCGGTGAGTCATTAATCCTAAGTTATTTGTCTAATAACACTCATAAGCCATCAATCAACCAAGGACACTCAGCTTATTGTGAGTGACACATACTTCGTTAGCGTGGTTCAACGTAATCATATTCTCTAGGGGATCATATTCATTCTGATTATCTTGCGCTCTGCGCTAGGGTTATCGAATTATCGGAAACCACCAGTCCAGAGAACATTCACGACGTCTCGAGGAACAGAGTTGAGGGGAGATTCGACACGATCCCGGGGGCTCTGTCTTCGTGCAAACCACAAAGACATGGTCATCAAACTTGAGGAACGAATCATAGGTTGGTTGGCTACTCAGTTGGGTACTCAGTCGTGCGCCATAGAGGTGCTGAACGGATAGTATATGAACCCACTTTTAATACATTGTATACCCGAGCATCTTATGTTCCGTTGAACACTTGCGCTGAATATCTAATACGCCCACTTGTTCGACAATATGCTGTCTAAACAGAACGGGAACTCGTTCACGATCACAAAAATTTGGTCTTATGCAATGGGTAAGCAGTGAATTTCCTTAAAAAATTCACCGCTCATAAAAATTGCCTGATGGTTGTTGGTTTGGGACAGGATCAAATCCAAATCTGGCAGGCGTTTGAATGATCATCCCCAAGTGAAAACAACGGATGTTTGTTTTCGTTGAGACACATTGCTAGGTGTTGAAAAATCCGCGTATATGCCAATGAGTCTTTCCTGTCCAATTTGCTGCCTTGCCTCGTAACGCGCGGGACATAGATACATCTTCCCAGCATAATTCGTCGATTCTCAACTCAACCAAGCAACCCATCGATACAGTATTTCACGTACGGCTTGAGCTTGCCCCGAGTGCGCGCCGAGCTAGCTATTTCAGGGTATATAAGTCAATGCCGTACTCCCGGTCTTAACAACTTCCGTAGTACTCGTTAGTTATCGACGGTAAGGATTATGGTATCCAATATTTGGAATGATGAAGTTAGGTAGCACGTAAGTTGTATCATCTGCAGTTCGTCCCCTTTCGTCCCGCTTCCGAAAGACATTAGATAGATTATCGCATGGATATCCCGAATTGTGTCCAAAGGGTGGTTAGCTGGACTTTTATTCAACAATGACTGATACAAATCATATGATGCAATCTCCATTCTATTTCATGCAAACGCTTTGGCTCTATACATCATAATTCTCTGCAAAAAAAAAAAGTCAGTAAAAGCTCGGACCGAAAAGATCAAATATACAAGGCTATAGAGAGCATCTCCGAGTGGCGTCCCAATGAATTGTGTACATAGCACCATCCACAGTGGTATGTGAGTGAACGGCGGTGTAACGGAAAAGACAAGTAACGCACCGTAATGTTGATCTTAGCGATAGGCATGTACTCCGCTATTCAAATGCATCAAGGTTAAATCCGCCACTTGACACGCAAGTCCCAAGCTCTATACCACCTATTACCTACTAGTATCTCACGTTGAAGATATTAAAACACTATTCCCCACCGAGTAAATTGATCAGCACACATAATGATTCTCTCGATACCATCTTTCAACCTGTCGCAGTTACGTTATTTAAGCCCAACCCCGTCTGTGTGATCCCCACTTTGAAAGCCTAAGCATTTGAAGTGGTAACTTTGTTGACAGGTTCTGTACTTGTCCTGGTGCCGCACATGTAAATGCTCGAGGACTCAACACATTTGAGACCTGGAAGATGTGTCTGGTCGGTCGCGTTTACGCAAACATGATAGCTCAAGAATGTAGCGTTACTCACGATATCTAAAGCTATACAAGCGATCCCTAAAATAGTGAAATATGCCAAGATTCATCTGATTTGTCCGAAATTTGTGTACGTCCGCATAGCGAATGTCACTAACCAGCATGGGTCAGTGGCAAAGTTGGTGTTGTTTAGTGAATGGACCTACCAATCCCTGCAGCGCGACCAAAAATGCCAAAGCCCCAACGATCTTGTATCATGTATCGCAGCTAAGTGTATCCATAAGCAGCGGGTTCAACATCCACGGAAATCGAGACGAATTCGCTGAGTAAGTTGCTCATCAGCGACACGTTTGGGTCTAGACATAAGCAATATACACCCTAGCTTGAGAACCGAGTCTGCGCGAGATTGTGAGGAGGTAGAGAATTTCTCCCGCTGAAGAGTATGGACAGCAGATGTATAGCGCTGTTGACAGGCGTGGTTTGGAGCCCCACATGTATTTGACTTTCATTGGGAAAGTCAAAGCGTAGTCGTAAAACATAAGAGCTATTCCTTGTCGTCGAACAGCTTGCTATTATGGGAGATCTGCGAACGTACCGAGACTGGACCACTGAATGTCGAATTGTAAATAGTTTGAATCATGTAAGAATGTGTCTATATCGTCGAAAACAGGTAGGCCTGGTGTGTTTTAATAGCATTGGAACTCATGACTATTTTGTGTGCTATGTGAAGGATCTATGGGGGAGCCTTGAGTCTGAGAAATGTGGATGAGATAAAAATATCGTCCGTATAAAAGAACGCTCCTGTGAATTGAGTGCGAGAAACTCTTCGCCGGCCGTGGTATTCCATCGTTGATGAAATAAAAGGAGCTCTGATGGGCATGTTGAATCTGTTGCTGCCTGCAACCAACCTGAACTAGATATGATCAAAACGGTTCTTCTTCAGTTCTCGATTGGACATTCACCCAGTAAGAGTTGCACGTACAATCGTTCACGCCACTTCGATCTAATGTATCATGCTACTTCAAAGTTGTGTTCTTGATGCTTAGTATATTCAATAGATGATATCACTCCGGTGTTTCCATGCATTCAAAGAGTGCATCTAAGGAGTCGATATAGGCATTTAGGCTCAAAGATGCGTGATATTATGCTCACTCATCAGTCAAATCAGTCTCACTCTTAACAAACCGTCCGCCAAGTTACCTTTCCACAGAATTCGACAGAGAAACCACCGGAGCAACATTGAGAAAAGCCACTCTAATGAACGATAATTAGCGGGAGAACCTGTTAAGTATCTTGCAGAGATCACCTTAAAAAACCGCGCTGAGTACAACCTTGCTTAGGTGTCGTCAGTAGATCAGCTATAAGTGGAACGATCTCTGCACCTTCACCGAAACTCTTTTGCTCATAACACGGTCTTATATCGGTTGATTTAACTTTTCCAGCTCACTACGAGGCTCAGAATAGAATACAAGAGATAGTGAGATCGCACGTTTGGGAAGAACACGTCGCTGGTAGTTTGTTCATAACTGACTACCACTGTTTACTCAAAATCACGAATCATATCGAGTAGGATCTAAGGCGGTGGTAGCTGATCTGAGAATCAAGATGACGTTACGGACATAGAACGTGCGTACCACTCGTGAGATAGACATCAGCGTTTTTCTATGCTCTACTAGTCTTTTTGCTGCCCATTACTCGTTCTCTGATATTTATCCACGTAATACAGAGGAAGATACAGTTCCTGTGCCTAGGAGGACATGAAAAAGTCGATTGCCCAAGCTGATAGTAGCGAGAGGATGAAAGTCTGGGAATGTCGCGTGCGCGTAGTCATTGCGGGAAACAAAACGTGGGGCGGATATGAGCACCATGTAGGCGGATACATGAGGTGTACCGTGAGGTATATATGGGAGCGGAGGATGTGGATCGACTGATCGGGTATATGCGGCGCTCCTGGTACGGTTCTAGGCGGTAGGCGAAAGGCCAAGAAATTAAGGGATTGGCAGGCGGAAGGATGGAGGTAAGTGGCTGGGATGTTTCGCTATTCAGGTTAGTTGTAGTGACTATCGAGAAGGCGAAACGTTCAGCAAAAGAAATGGCCAAAATGCCAATAACATACCTCAAGTGTCAGCGCTGGCATCCCTCATTTCTTGCTCTCTACGACGTCTCTCTTTTTACCAGTCGCTCCCAGAGTCAGTCTCCATTGTCCGCGGATAGCCCGACCTGAACAAGGAGTGGTGCTTTCCCAGCACCATGAACGCCGGACTTATCACATCGAGTCTGTACTCGCCTTATCATCGATTCGGAACTTGGTGACGTAGTGATGTTCGAGAGTGTGAGATTATGAAGCTTTTGTGAGGACGAACTACGAAAGGGAGTTGTTTGTCCTCGTAGCAACAGGTATTTGCGCAATCAGACTGACGAGAGATGAACGAGATGGTGTATATCTTATACGCGTCGCGAATTCGAGGGAAATATCGACGTGGGTGGGCATGTGTATGGAGGAATGTCTGGTTACTAGAGGTTGGCGGAATTCCTTGCATGCCTCACTGGAGAGATGGAGAGAGAGCGCGGAGGTACAATGCGGTGGAGTTACTAGAGTCAAGGATGCAGCGGCCGCTGCTAGGGTACGACGAAAATCTTCCAGCGAATGGGCCCTTCCAAATGCTAGTTTCTTTGGAGGCAATTCATGGCACAGATGAGCGATAAATTGAATCATAGAAGAAACTTGACACTTACCGTACCCATCATGCTCCTACAATGGTTTCCGACCATCCAAAAACTTCAAAGCTCTCCAAGGAGCTACACACCCATCGTAAAAGCATGCCCGTAATTCTTGCTTGGGGTAATCCTGTTGGAAACCATCGACTTTGGGCAAGCTCGTCGCTGGTGAAGGTCCCAAATTGTTTATGGTCACGAGCCAACACGAGCCGTCGGGGTTAGGGTCAGATTGGGCGTTTGACACAATTGACGCCGGATCCCTTCCTGTTGCCCCACCATCTTGCATCGCTCCGCTGTTTTTCTCTGTCCCCCTACTCACATTTCTTTTTGCCTTTCTGTCTGGTATGAGGCACTTAGTTTATACCCTCCGAGCTACCTAACCTGTACAACTACAGATCCAGTCAACTCTCCAGACACGGATCGTCGTTGGATCGTCGTTCGGAACCTCAGATAGACGACATAACAGCTGCAACATAGCTGGACGTTAAACCCCAGAGAACTTGGGAATCACCCACATGGAGGCTTGAGCTATATTCGTCTTCTTCAACGACAAAGATGACGTGTGCGGCCGAGGTAGCGCAACCTTGGCTGGTATAATAGAGTCTGAACGATGGGGTATCTATCGAGGAAGCTCAAGGTATGTATTCATTGTCTATGTCTTGGAGTATATCTCTTAACTATCGATGCAGCTTTTACAAAGTGTGCACATTTCGTGACGTAGACTGTACAACTTCAACCACGCCGACCAAGTTCTGTCCTGCATGCAAATCTATTTCTTCTGCCTGCTACCTGAACGAAGGAATACTCTCAGAAACATCATCTTACGAATCAAAGTCTATATTCACAAGCAAACATTGTGGCTCGTGCTGTCCGGAGCAAACCCACTCAACATGAACACAAGTGTATCAACCCTCGACCTGCCACCAACGGCCCAGAAGACAATCTAGGGGGTTTATATGGTCATATACGCCAGTACATACTCACCCCGCCCATGTCTGCGCCTCCTGGGCCACTCGGCCACCTACAGTGAATTTCTACCTCCTGGCTGAAAGCCCAAAGAGGTATTTGCCTTCTTTTATCTTTTTATTACCCCAAACACACCTTAACACCTCCCTAGATTGCTGACTGGCCATCTTCAGCACCCCATATTATTTCCTATCCTTTATCATTCCTGTCACCTATACCTCCGAGCTACCCCAGACTCAATACTTTCTCAAAATGTTACCAGCGGCGGATAGACGGCAAAAGCAGACTTACATGTAGAAGATTGCTTCCCTTTAGTTTTATGGTACCCCGGATCTCATCGTCGATACCGGCCGCTCCGAAGGTTTGACCTTTGAGGAGAAGGTCTGTCGACTTTATTTTACGATTCATTTTTCGAATGCTAAGTGTTGTTTAGGTATGATTGGGCTTGCTGCAATGTTGGGAAGGAACTTTTCAAGCTCATTTCAAGCTTTTTATCTCTGGCCCGACCGTCTGGCTGGCCGTAGAAGTCGGCGTTTTTTTCGACTTATTGGCGAGGGGCATGTTCTAACGTGCATCCCAACATATTCTGCATAAATCTCTGCATCGGTTCGCCCTGTATCCGCCAACGAGTCTCGGGTATCCGACCCATTGTCACAAGTAAAAGTGTTTCCTTGTAACGCGTTCTCGACTCAACCTCGGTACACAGCAACACGCCAATGCTGTATTTCTACACTTCGGATACACAACCGAAACGATACATTGAGCTGTCCTTCTTGTTGGCTCGCCGACGTCGACCTAGATACACCTAGCACCGCTCTTGGAGATGTGAAGTCCCCCGTCAGCCATCTGCGAACGTCACGCTTTCCTTGTGGGCATAGCCATTGTGGTACGTTCTCTCTACGCTCTTGCGCTGTATTGAAATGAACTGACGTAGGTATTGTTACTTCAGGGACATCGATTGATGTACATAGAATTAAGCAATACTATGAATATCATCGTCTCGAAGCGTTCACCTGTACACCTTAATATGTATCGAACGTGAGGTAGAACGAAAAGTTTGGCCCGTGTATTACTCGTGTTACCTTTGGGATTCTTTGTATTGAATCTAATAATGTTAATAAGCTCCTGACGTCCGTACTAAAATCATCCTGCAGACATCATGATTCCCGTAAAGGTTTGCAGTCTCTGACTTTATTCTCGTTGCTTGCTGCTTGCGAACGTATATAACTCGTCTTTAAACAATCATACCTCATTGCGTCTAACCATGAGATGACGCCGCGAAAGAAAACAGTACGACCCATTATTTCCTCATCGTTCCGTACACTCCGAAAATTAAGAATACATCAGCTAATCTTCATTCCTCCGGAGCTTCGCAACCCGAAACCCAACTTAGCTTTCCCTCTCCTCCATGCACGATACCTTCCGCAACACTTTACTATGCGAACACGGTGCATCAGATCTCACTTGGAGACATGGGATCATAGGAATTCCATTACCTTCCATGCACGCTCTACAACACTGAGCATAGCAAGAAGTCAGAACGATGTCCATATTGAAGAAGGTAGCACTTACATCGACAGCACAATCACCAACAGCTCTTTTAAGCCTTGCGACAGCGCGAGCATCCGATACGCTAGATATGCATGGATTGTCGGGTCCGAGTATGAGCGGGTGTAATGTTCTTGAACAAATGACGTCGGGGTGATATCTCGCAGTACACATGTTGAATGGTAAGGGAATGTTCCGGTTTTGAGGGTGTCCACCTGCCATACCGAAGCTTGAGTGAGGTAGCTTCTCCGGCTCCAAAGTGCCCGAAAGACCAAGAGGCGTAAGAGCAAAGGTACCGCTAGGGTTGATGGGTACATTGAATGCACTTTGCTCCTCGTAGATAGGCTGTTGGCTAAGTATAAGAGATGGTCAGAACTCGAGGCTCGTCACATATCGAGGAATACAGTAACATACCATAGTATAAACTATAACTTTCGATCTGCGCAGAGTCGGCTCGACCGTGAAATGCATCTGCCAATGCTACTTCGAGTCCTCCGCGATTGTAGTGATCGATATCCTATCTTCGAACTCTGATGGGTAATCGTCAAGGCGTTTCGTGCAGGGGGCCTGTATGTGCCTGTGCATGACGGGATAGGGTGCTGGTTTGGCGAGCAGCGAGCTTTGATACGTAGACTATGCAGCATACAACCGAACATGAGCTTTAAATAGATCTACAAGGCCAAAAAGCACTTACCAACTATTCGAGCTGACACCCTCGACTCCACGTCCCCCGAACAAGATGTCCGTGATCTTGACCATCATTGCCCCAGAATACGTGTTCCATTGGTCTTCTGGGGGTTCATTGTACGGTGTATATGTAGTACCGTTGCAGAAAGAGTAAGGGAGTGGGACCACTCGCGGAAGCTTTTGTCAAGGTAGGCGTACGAGTGTTTGGGTCCGAATTCTTTCGGATTGGTATTGCAAGCTGGCTGCAGAGTATTAGCGGATATAGCTATAGTAGGTGATGGGTAGGCCGAGCAGAAGGAGCTATTTAGATTGGATCAAGATGAATGGCGCGGGTGGAGGCGTGTGGGGTAGTCAAACTCTGGGTGTCTTGGGGGGCAGTTACGGGGGACATGTTAGCATGAGTAACAAGGAGGTACTTTGGAGATACTTCCTAGGGAATTAAAAGATGAACGAGCAAGAAATTGAAGGAGAATAAACGCGACTCACTGCGTAGCTGATCATCCTACCAAAGAATGACCAACCAACCATCTGCCTTGAAACTCTACAAAAGAAGCTTTTGGTGACCTATGTTTCGCCTAGAAAGTTGTTTGAGGTGTAAGCATTTGCTTAAGGTCGTTGTCTTTTGAGGTCGACGTTTGGTGAAGCGTCCAAGTTTGTTTGTTTCTGCCAAATACAGCAAGTTGGGTTAGGGCTACCGGAATCGTCGTCGGCTGTTGACGGCAATCTCGGGTTCCGCGTACGAGATCGTCGCATAAAGACCGGTCAGGTCTAAACTCCTCTAGTACTCCTCCGAGTCGTTCATGCTCCAATTCCGCCACGCCGCCATTACTCGCTTCCCGCGCCCAGTTTTTCAAGCGTGATAAACTCGAACATGGCACTGGTTTTCTCACCGACGTCATTCTTCCTCTCGTTGTTACACCCGCTCCCCGTTTCCGCCTTCTATCCCTGGTCGCAGCCTCTGGACACACAAAGATGGCCATCCTCGAAGGTCCAGAGGCTTCTACAGGTTTATTAGGTTGTGTCTCAGGGTAGCCTTTGGGATAGACGACTATCCAGTGATGTTTGGCAGTCGTCACACTGATACCATATTTATGGCCTTGGATGTTTTACTACCGTGGTGGTCGATGACGAACGCGTAAAGTTTCTTTTTCTACTTCTGATAACCCTTTCGTTAATTAAACAATAAATGCGGTCATTCGTCGTCAAATTTATCCCAAGGAACATAGCCGGGCATCTCCGAGGATATCATGGTTGTTGGGGGTGCCTCAGCATATCTGGCTAGGTGTTTTGCAAGGTAGACCGTGTCTTCTGGGCAAGTGAATTGGGGATCTTCGCGTGACAATTCGGTTGACCAGTAGAGCCCTTGACGGTCTAACGTCCACTCATAAGAATCACCTAAACATCCAGCGGTCAACTTTAACGTTCCAAACTCTGCTACTTGCTCATCATTCTCCGCCGAACGTGCTTCCTCGATCCGTGCAAAGATGTCTGGACGTTTCCATGCTCGAAGGCGTTTACACAGAGCCGCCTTCACGGCTTCTTCGGTGGGAAGACGCTTATGAGGATTGGTTTGGCCATTCTCCTGGGCTTGCTGCAAGAGAGTCCCGCCTACTTGAAAAACGTAAGAATCCATCACATCTGCGCAGGAATGGCGAGTGTGGAAAGTGATTTGACTATCTGAGGGTTCCCATACGAACCGAACCAATGCAACGTGCTTCTTGATCCAGTCCATAATGTGATTGGCGTGGTTGAGTGAAATCTTATAAGCGTCCATGTAACGCTTCATGTCCTCTTTGGAGTGATCGAGGTACGCCTCCGGCCATAACACTGGTCCAAGCACCAGTATGATATAGACTGAAAGGAAGTCCATGATTCCGGTGTATGTGAGAAGATTGGGGAGATCGGGAAGCGTATCTGTACTTTGGGATTTCCTCAGGTAACGTTCGGTACAGTCCAAGATGGAGGTGCTCCAAAACTCCATGATATTGCACAGCAGGAGTCGGTGATCCTTACGTTCAGCGTTCGTAAAGTAGTGGCTGTGAAGCTCATGAAGCATCAACCACACAGAGCGCTGGAGAGTGCTCATGCAGTAGAAATTGTGCCCGTGACACACAGAATGTTCTAGTGTCAAGACGTAATGCATTGTAAATGGAGGCATGATACTAAAGATAATGAATGAGGGACTTTGTTATACAAAAATGGAACTTACATGGAATCTCCAGCCTGAAGGCATATACATGTCGGCATGAAATCACATTGATTGTTCAATCCGAAGTCCAATCCGTCGAAGAATCGCGGTAGCGAGAGGTCTACATAGTCGTTTTGCACGCTCGGCGTCAGTATGAACACAAGCTTGACCCCAATGACGACATCGATCTTGGTACAGAAACCATGAGCGTTGACATGACCAGGACTAAATGCATGCTTCAACTGCACCGACGACCAGCTGATGTCTTTCAGCGGAAGGTAGTGTTTGGTAGTGTTTGGGTCGGATATGTACCGATAAGCGATGTCATCAGTACTTAAACCTCCTGCAAAGCAATTTGCAGTTTGCGTGCCTGGTATACCAAATATGTTAAGAGGTCTAGGATCGTCGCGTTGAACCTCTTCGAGGACTTCTTCGAGGTTGCCGATCCTATGAACAACCTTAGCTTCGGCGGACATTCCTCTACGCTTGAGGTCTAACACAATTAGATAGGGTATAGACCGGGTTAAGGTGTACTCTTACCATGCACTGTGCGTTTGGTGAGGGGGTGTCCAAGTTCACGTACCAGTTCTTCGAAAGCGTCTTTGCCGCCCAAGCGTCGATTTGGTCCAGAGTGAAGTACCACCGCCTTTACACGAAAGACTTCTTGCTGTTGGGATCGACTGAGGTTGGTCCAGTCTGCGTGACTACTATGATGGACTGTGAGGTGAGGTGGAGTGGACGAGACAGTCAATTGAGTCGAAGCTTCTGGTGGGGCGTTTCTGCCAAATACATCAGGGTATGTGTGTAGCAGTGAAGTTTCTCTGCTCTTGGCCACAAGGGAAGAGAGAGCATCCAAGTCTGCCTGGTGAAATCGGATGGGACAATACTGGACGACCTCTCCAGAAGCTGAGATGAAAGAGTAGAGCGGCCCAATAATTGGCTGAGGTTTACGCGTAAGCCGCATCAACTATACATGTGTGCAAACGTACCTTGCGATCAACACAATCACTGAGAGGTCCTACATCCGAGTCCTGATCTTCATCTAAGTCTTTGGTTCCCTTCTTCTTCTTCCTTGCATTTTCGTCCCTATTCTTCTTCTTCTCTTCCTTCTGCTTCTGCCGAGCCTTCTCTTTCACTTTCCTTTCCGCTTCCCCTTTTACTTTCCAGTCAGCCTCCTCTTCCTTCTTCACCTCAGCTTCGTTCGTCTCTTGAAGGTTGTCCTTGCTGTCAACTTGATCAACAGGTGGATGTTCGCCGTCGCCCATAATGTCATTGTGATCTAACCGTCGTGAGCCGCCATCCCCCATGACTTGGTCTACCGTGTGTCCATCCCCTTGCACATCCATCGACAGGTCTTCTGTCCCATCTTCGGTAGGTTCGGGAGAGCTGGTTCGAGCCTTCTTACAGGGAACTTCATCATGCTCGGGTTCGTGATCGTTTTCGTGAAGCTCAAGTTTGCGTTTTTTGTTTGAGCTCTCTATAACATCTTGTTGAGAGGCCGCGTCATCATGGACGGTCTGCTGTTGGGATGTACCTGGAGGGTGTTGGCTGAAGTAGTGTAGCAGGTCAACTCGAGGATTCTGTTCTTGGATATTAGCATGGACATGTTCGGTGTCTTGGAAGAAGTCGGAAATGCCAATCGGAAATTCCAAGTTAGGGCTGATCTTGCGACAGCTATCCAGGAACCCATCAAATGCTTCTTCTGCTACTTTTCTACCCAAAGCTATTTTCCCAATCTCTTCCCACAGCGCGCTTTCCATCTGGAAGAGCTCTTCGGGCCTGTCCGTTCCCAGAGTGCACCAAATCTATGCTAAAATTAGTGTCACGAACATCTTTTGAAGTGACCGCGAATGAGCAGCTTGCCTTTATTAGGTCTTCTTTGGACGCTTCCTTCGAAGTCAACTTTTTACCCATCAAGAGGATCAAAGGGCTGATGGCAAGAGCGCAATGTAATGGGCTTCGCCATTTTTGACCTTCGTACCGTTGCAGATCGAGATCGTCAGGCATCTCATCGTGCCTGTGCAGTTGTTTAACACAAGAACGAACAAGCTTCGCTTGTCGTGAGAGTTTTGAACATGATACTCACTTTTTTAACCATTGCGTCATTTCTTGTATATTTGACGGCAAGTCGGGACTTCCCTGTGAGAACATACATGTTGAGAAATGCGAGGGGATGAAGAATTGATCCACTATACACCTGATTAAGCACCCTGAGGTGCTGCGCCGCTACTTCCATATTGTAAAGGGCTTTTTGGAAGGATATCGTGCCTTCACGTTGATTCAGAGAGCGCATCAATGATCCACGTTCTCTGCGATCAATCAGTTGGCCACTCGACTTGGCTCTCTCAAACTCGGTCGCGAGGTTTCTAACGTGCAGTGGCCAGTTTCTAAGAGTAGCCCAAGACGGCTATTTTTCACGGGCATCAGCAACTATGCGGGATTCTACAGGTGTGAACGCACCAAGGTCTTCTTCAGCTTCTTTTCCATTGCGTCAGGCAGCGAGCCGCGCTCAACCAACATCTGGTTGCGCTGCTTGGTGAAAACTGCGAGGAGCCGATCAAGGAGAATGTAGCTCAATACGTGACGCGCAGTATTGCCAAGATCACGCTGCTTATCCCAAACCATGTCGCGGCGTATAACTTGAAGAATGTTTTTGGACTCGCGAGCTTGATCTGTAAGCGCAGCTTGAAATTTGCGTTCAGTAAAGACATCAGCGGCGTCAAGAACAGTCTTTGCGAGAGTCTATATTGCATGTGAGTAGATGGCTAAGAATGAACAGAAGGACTACGACTTGAAATTGTTGCGGCATATTTGCGAAAAGTGCATCGCGGTCCATTGTAGCGATGAGGTTGGAGCACCACGGCAATTCCGTTATTTGCTCCCATTCTTTTGGGGAATGGTTTTTGTAGCGTTTCCGTGACTGTGCGGATGCGAGTTCCAATACTAGATCCATGGTGATGGTGAGAAGACAAGAGCAGAAGGAATTATGTAACGCGAATGTGGATAAAGGGACGGACAATCACGTGGAACAGTGGTTAATGTCGAATCTCCCAGTGGATCCCGATGAGGCAGAAGAGTAGGATAGTGAGCTCTCAAGCAGCGGATCAGGTAATAGCGAATCAGACGTTGAAGGAAGGATTTTTTTCAAAGCTGCGTAAACCCAATATCATGCCAATTTCAATTACCATTCACAACCGATCCCGTCTCCTTCATTTCCCGCATCTCTCGATATCTCTATATCCCTATCTTATATGGATATCTTGACAACCAATTGATTCATGATTATCAGGCGTTTCGGAGGGAGTGATCAACCTCTGGAAATCAAGGTATCGTCAGACCTACGACTGTACTCGTATGGTAAGGCAGAGTTCACTTAACAGTAAATGAGGCACCATGCATCCATGGTGTGGGCTCTCGAATGTCTGCAGCAGCATAACGCCCTTAGCTCACCCCATCCTACCGAATCTGCTCATAGCATGTCCGAGTCGACGATAAATTCCTTCTCGAGAAGAACGCAACTCTGATCTGGTGCGTGGATTGCGTAGATATATAGACTGAGCTTGAGATGGCAGTCAACGGTGGATATGAGAGGGTAGAGAGTCATCCGAGGGCCTACGCAGAGCAGAAGGCGGAGAAAGCGGTGTGGGAGGGAGACTGTTGTCGGCAGAGTTGGAAGGGTATCACAGTGTGCAGGAATCTCGTATAGAGTCATGCGAGACTTCGACGTATCTTTTCTGGCAATTGACGAGGTGATATACCCCAAAGTAATCATCAGGCAACAGTGAACACAGACTCAGGTAATCCACGTACCGTTTCCTCACAAATGATGAGCTTTCTCCCAGAAGTGCTTTGCGAGACCTCTAAACACAATCCTATCAGACTATTATCTGGTACTTAAGTGGCCATATCGTGAGTTCAACGTTGAATAAGGAAGAGAGGCGTCGATAAAAATGTCCGTCGACGATCGGAAATTGAGGAGAGCATGCTAACACTTTGTAGGTCGGCAGTGTTGCAGAAAGGTTGATTATTACAGTAGGAATAGCTACCCAATGCTGAGAGATGAACGGAGATTGAAT
>JAYKXP010000229.1:0-54897 GCA_037176845.1 Paramarasmius palmivorus | reverse complement strand
TTTCAGCTTCCGATTCGGATAGTCTCCTGGGCCCTTTTTTGCTGCTTCGAATTCGGAGGGCAGAATTCGCATTTATACACAATAACCGTCATCACTAAAGCGTATGTAATGTCCTACGCTTACACCTTGTGGTTTCTTTGGATTTATAACCTGCCTTAATCGATTAGTGATCCGGCTCACCGTCTTCGACGAAACGGGGTCATAACTGCTCTACAGCAGCACTTGTCGATTCTCATATTCTTCCAACTGCATTCATACAATGCTCTTCCATCAAATTCGGGTTCACCTAGCAAAACTTTACACCAATTCGTTGATGATGCTGTTCATTAACCGAGCGAACCTGCATAGAAGTCTCGGGAGTCGGTGGATTACGAAATTAGTGCTTGAAAACGTTTATCGAAGGGCAGACCTTGAGACTAGCGGAAGGATGCTTGATGTGTTCATGCCGGTAAGCGATTGTTCCTGTTTCAAAATTGTAAGCTTACAACGTATGCAAATCTATAGCAATCAAAATCTAAGGGCTCGATCTCTTGATAGAGTTTACATTATTCGCTGCATACATCCATATAATATTATCACCTACTGTACTTTCAGGACAACCTCCGTCAAAGGCGGTAATACTTCCACTTTTGTATTGTATAATGCGATCGTCATTTTCCATGGACAGCAACTCCACTGCCGTGAGAGGCGACTGTTTTGGTTAGTCGTCATGTACATAGTTTCATCGAAATGTATCGTAGTCATTATGATTGACACTTCCCTACTCGCTCTGGCCACTCCACAGCACGGGACGATGATAAGGGTTGGAGGCTATACCCCTGCGAGATAGCATCTGAGGGATGAACATTAAGTTGGTGAGCAGTTACCTACTGCCACTTGCACCAATGTTTTGGCGTGAACTTGATGGGGAGAAGCCCAAATGTATATGTCTCCGAATTAGTAGCAATGCCAGCACGAGGTAGGGTGCCCCCCCCCCCCCCCCCCCCCTGGGATACCATAACAATGGATTATAACCAATCCAGACTCGGACAACTTGGGAATTGGTCCGATTCAGAATCATCGCAAAAACCGATCATACTATCATGATAGCCAAAATTGTTTTCTACCTTGATGGTTTACTACAGCAAACCATCGACTTGGCACGCGGCTTGTAGGGTAATCCACCAAATTCTGCCTGCTTGATGAGTGTCAGCATCTTGCCTTGATAGGGTATGAAGCCTGTGAAGGTTTGAACAAACAAACCGCGTATTTGAAAGTGATTTTCACATTGATGATTGCATTTGCGATTTTGTAGCCTGTGATTCAAGTCGAGGCCCTTAGGAGTAACTGATACTTGGATTCACTGTTGTAATTATGATCCATATTCCTGATTGAACGATGGTTCACAATGCCGAATGCTAGACTCAACGACGATTTAGTATTGGACAGAACTTGAAGAGAACTAAAAACGAACCGTTGCTAGCAAGTACCGATAGGACACCAAGGAAAAGCAGCCACTCGTTTTCGAGACCCCATTTGAATAGCAACGTGGGATCTAGTTGAGAATGAGGATTCGAACCCGCGGCGACTTGCATAACTTCAGTTCGATCTGACCAGCATAGAGTCGCGCCAGTGATTCTTTATCATTAGTTCAGTTTCAGGGACACAATGTATGTGCACTTCGGAATTTCTTTGTCACATATCCACCCATATACCATTTAAAAGAACTAGGTTAATTAACCGCATTTAGTCTTGGTGTAATTGGATATATGAGACATTACTGCTACAGCTTCGCATAAAAGCGTCGATTTCAAGGTATCGTGATGTGATGGAGATTGAACCCACAAGGGATAATATTTCGCGAGTGAAGTGCGACTTGAAATTCCACGTCTAGCTTCTTGATTGTAGTCAAACGTTTTCTCGAGACATTTGCGACGGTCGTTTAGGGACAAATAGGGTAATTGTCACAAAAGAGATACAAGTTCAGGTTTGGACGACCGTGACCCTGGCGCCTGCAGTAGAATACGAATGCAAATACCAACCAAAAATATCGCATCTACACCCCCTATACGAGGCAATCTGTGATATTCGGTATCCGCTGGGAGATGTGCTAAGGGACATGTACCGTTAAAGAAGAACATACACTATGTGTCGAACGGATTTCGATGTGGGAGTTCAAGTTGCTTAGTACCACCTAGACTCACAACGCAGTGCTAATTGGCTCGATTGTGATGTTATTGCCGACAGTTAAGTAGGTTAAGACTTGTCTTCGACAGTCTTTTCTGGTAGTACTAAGGTATTGAGGAGGTGTAAATTAAAGCGGAATCATGGGGGGAAAGGGTCCTTTTTATCTTCAGAAATAAGGTTCAGATGGCGGAAGAAGGATGCTCTTTCATTGTTCACGCGCGCTTGTATGGGGCTGATTCTGTTTACATGCGGCAGTGTATTGGAATCAGTTGTTGGTGTAAATCCTATTACCGATTTGCAACCGTGCTTTGTCAGCAGATATTTTATTGTATCCGTACCAATATCTCAAGGTAATCTTAATATTGATGACTGGTTCATGTATATCGCAGACGGCTCAGTGCTCGTAAGTAGTACCTTGGTCATTTCAGCAGAGTGCCCAAAACCGGCAAAAAAATCACCGAGTATCAAATGAAATTTTCCTTGCTACATGGACTAGACTCGATAGCGTAGACATGTATCAATGGAACGAGAAGTTGTGGCGCTTCTGGTGTCTGGACTCGGAGTAAGTCACGTGGGTGACAGCCGCTGTAATTTGCCCATTTTGAGCTGGCGCTTAATCTCAATGATACCAACTATGATCTCCATTCATTTCATTGCGAGATCATCATGGGGGCACCACTGCCTTTAAGGCAAGTTTCAGTCCATGTTATATCCAAAGACCTCAACTCTATTGAAAGGAACGCTTACAGAAATACCGATCGATATACCATAATATCATCGTTGCGATTTGCGTGCGATACATCGACATGGTTTATAATGTGGTTACGCCCTCACTCACCTTAAAGAAGGTATAACGTCTGCTTATAGGATACTTTTCATCTGTAGGATTTCGGGATCAGTACCCATGCGTCGAGCGCATTTTTGGTACTTTTCCGTGCGATCGCAGCGATGGCAATGTTCGGCCAAGATGGTGTTCTGGGGAATGTGCTTCTGGGAGAGTCGATCCGATGGTATTTATCACTATACATTAAAGACAGTGGTTGTTCCGTGTGCCAGGGATGTGGATCTCCCCATCATGTCCGACACGAATCACTCGAAGAACATTTGGCTCCCTACGTCTCGTGTGAGAATGTCATCGTCCAGCCAGTCAGTACAGTCTCGGTACGCATTTCATTGTAGTGATAAGCCATTGTAACTAATTTTGGATGCATATATACAGACAATGTTTATTTTGTCACGGTAAACAGCTCGAAGCTTTCCGTTTTCACATGTGCGCTGACAATTTTTATGCCTGGGATTTATCTCATGATTTTCGGAGTATGCTTGCAGTTTTGTTGCGACGTCTGTGGAACAGCCAAACCGCAAATTATACTTGGATGGACCATCTCTCTTTTATCTTGGCGACGACACTCGTAGTGATCCAAGCATATATTCTCATACGCACAGTCAGTTCTACAAATTCACGTGGGCAAAGAAGCAAGATTTGGAGTCCTTTTGGTGTACATACAAACAGATCGGCTTGTGGACTATTGGCTTGTGTCTAGTACCGTCGTATACCCCTGCATCGCAGCATGTTTAAACGTCATCTATTTTGAATGCACGTTTGGAAACTTGATACTCTCCTCATGAAGTTTGTCTCTTGATGATTCTTTGGATTTCCCCGATTGCTGATGCGAGTAGTGCAATAGCTGAACTCGATTCTTGTATGACAATGTCACGTCTTTTCTGATAAGAATGAAGTCCTAGTTTTCTTTTCAGATTCATCGCTGCTACATCATATGGGGATTCTCGGTTTTGGGTAGCCATTCCTCTGCCTTTTCGTGGTTCGGAATTATAAAACTGTGGTGGTCCTGTTCTCTGTTGCGGTACTTATATTCGTGTGCAATCACTCAACATCCAAACAGTGGTTGGTCTCATAGCCGTCATCCTGGGATCTATTGCATACGAAAGGCTAGTCTGGGACTTAACTGATCAAGAGCGGAAACCTAAACACGGGAAACTTCATTGCAAATGTGATCATCAAATGGTATCATTACTCTACTTCTTACGGGTGCGGGGACTACAGCATTGGTTAACCTATTTTTGGTGCTGATGCTTTGCTGGTAGCGGATAGGATATGGAAAATCAACCGCGAAGCACACAAGGTGGTTGGCTACACCTCGAATCCGCAATTGCAGCGGGTAATGGCTATCATGTAGGTTTACTCCCATCAAATTTTCCGAGAAGGAAGCTCAGTATAATTCTAGCTTAGAATCTGGTGCTCTATATCCCGCATTTCTTATAGGCGTTATGGGGTTATGCAAACACCGTTGCCACCGATACCGGAATCCAGCCAATCAATTTTAGCACCGATTGTGGCGCAAGTTGCGGTAAGTTTTCAAGGACTTGAACGCGGTTCCGTGTCAATCAAATTACCACGCAGGGAAATCGCCCGACCGCCTTTGATCATAGCCCGAGCAGGAATGGTGGATAGCGGCGGAAAACGTGGACAAAGTACTTTCAACATTTGGACTTTGCTGAGAATAGGCACACAGACTCTCTCGTTACGCACGACAGATATCGAGAGGGACGACTTCAACAGTTCTGTCAGTGAATCGACTCGGACGCGGGAAAAAGAGTTCAATCGAAGGTTAGATGAATTGTAAAGTATATCTTTCATGTCTGCTCGGATATTTACCTTCTTGTGTCTGCCTGTGCGTGGTGCGTGGGAAATGCGAATTAAGCACAGGCTTAGGCGCCAATTTACACGTCACGTAACACCAGCAACTGTTCTCCGCCATTGGGCCCAATGTCCCTCCTCCACTATTCAATGCTCGTGTTCTCAAATCCCAAGGATCCGGTTTAATCACAACCCAAACCAGATTCAAAGATGCTATCCTCCCGTAAACTAGTCGCTTTCCCATTTTTTGTGGTGAACGGTTCGGCCATCCGAATTGGCGATTTCCAACTTCCATCTCGGCGGCCTTTGGAAATAGCTAGATGACAAAAGGGCAATTGTAGCTCTTCTCGCAAAGGGTATCACATTGAATGATTGGGAACGCTGCGTTTAATGCCAATGGGGTACTCACTCTATTGACTGGTATCACTCCCCATTAACACTTGTTATGGGCTTGGTTTACTGAAGCTTTTGACAGCTGGACGTATATGGTGGATTACTCGCCAAGCAAGGTCAACGCATCAACTCAAAAGTACCGGACTATCGTCGCAATCATGTATGTCTATTCCTTTCCCTCGATCACCGTGATTAAAACTCGCTGCACCACCTAGATTAGATTAGAGTCCGGATCCCTCTACCCAACATCAATAATCGTGTACCTCATCATCGCCAACACGCCAACACAGCGGGGATTTTACCTATTGATTTGTATCCTGTCGTGTGGCAGGCAGCTGTAAGTTTACTTTGCCACCGTTATTTGCTGAACACGATAGGGCATAGCCTCGACATTAATCATAGTCCAGGCAGGAAGTGGGAAACGGTGGACCAGGTGGTGTCGACGTTACACTTCCGCAGAGAGTCACCGTGGCTAGCGAGTCAGATCAGGAGCGATTTGGCGATACAAAACCGCGACAGGACAAAGTTGATATTGTGTAATATGTACTTTCCACTGGCTCAAAGTGAAGGGAGAATAACATACATGATGTGAAAGACTCTCATTACCGACATAACGCAAAAAATTACCCATTCAGCGGTGAAGACTAGTTTCTGTAGCGGATAGCCAATGCTTCCTGGTATGAACGATCCGTGTGGTGCCTGGGAAGTGTATACTCGAAAAAAATCAGAGTCGGGTTCGGAAGTTCCGTTACAGGGAATCGAACCCTGGGCTATCGCGCTCTTATCTACGACATACTGGGAGATGAGAGGCGATAATGTTAGCCACTACACCATAACGGATGTGCTTGATAAGTAGTTTCCACAAACCATACCCACACCAGTGGCCAATGTTTGACGACGCCCTGCGTTACCAGGAACAAACAACACCGCAGAGTCACCCTGTTTATGGAGGCTAGCGATCAGGAGCGAGACACGGTGGCTATTGTAATTTGTTTCGCCTGGCTCTCTGAATTCATCTTGCTTGTGCACTCTCAGGTCTCGGGTAGTAGTAGTGGTTTAGATGGACAATTTCAACGAGCTAATGTCACGTACCATTGCCAGATGAATTTCAAGTTGATGAATCACGGAGAAACGTAACGTGGAAGTCGACAGGGCAGCAGTATCCTCAATGCGTGTCAAAGAAGTCGCGGTTGTCATGTAACTGTTTGCATGGTTGGTGTCCAGGGGGTGTTAACATCGTATCCGAGTCTTGAAGCTAAACAGATTCCAATGGTCCCCAGAAGTGTCGATAAACACATCATGCATCATGATTTACCCAATTTATAGCTGGTTGAAATACACTCCAACTGCCGAGTGTCATTTTGAACTTGGTGGAGTGGGCGCTACTCGTTAGTGGCAGTACTACCGTGACTCCAAATTAGCACGCTGAACCTTTTAAATTCCAGAGGCCGGATTGTCAAAACGTACTTGGATTTCGAGCGCCACAATTCTTTACCCAAACTGGAGAGTGAGTGGCATCTGGAAGTCGCGAAAGAATTCCATTACAGGGAATCGAAACCCTGGGCTATCGCGTTTTGCCAGACGTGGACTGAGGACCCAATTTCGTACTCTATAGAAAAAACTTTGCAGATGTTCACTGGGATTCCGTTACAGGGAATCGAACCCTGGGCTATCGCGTTCTCCCGTGATAGATCAACTATGAGAGGCGATAATGTTAGCCACTACACCATAACGGAGTATGCCATCCTCCTTTGTCACGCATCCGTATCTCCTCAAATTTGGTTGTAAAGAGCTAGGTGGGTAGGTATTACTACATCTTTTTCATTCGTACTCTATATGCTAAAGAAAGTGTTCATAGGCGTAAGTAAAAACGTAGAGCGTAAAACAATTCGTACACAGAAGAAAGAGTCAGTAAAAGTAACGATCGCGGTCGGTCGGTTGGTACACATAAACATCCTTTTTTCAATCCCTCGATCCACTTCCCCCTTCTCCATTACCTCCACTTCCAACCCCAGCACCTCCACCTTTAACATCCCTACTCGCACCTCCACTCAAACCCGGTAAAATGGACTCATAAGTCGGCGGAATCTCATCCCTCGCAGGCCCAGCATCCCTGTGCACCAAAGGTCCTTCAGCAAGGTACGTACGATGCTGCTCCCCAAACTCCTCATCCGGGTTCGCTACAGCCAGCCTCTGTTGATGTTGCTGGGCGGAAGCTGACCCAGACGGCTGCGAATAGTTTGACTGAGACTGCGACTGGGCGTCAGACGGCGCAGACGTCGACGCGCTCATTCTCCTTCCATTTGGCGAGCCGTTTCCGTTGTTATAATACGTATAAGACGAAGGCCCATAAGGTGCAGGCTGATTCGGATGATGTTGCGGCACCGGCATACCCCCAGCAAATCCACCATACGCCTCTCTTTCCTTCGCTAGCCTTCCCGGGCTCATCCCCGCACCTGCACCCATACCGCCGGAATGCGACGAAGACACCACGCTGGGTGCGGTAGTAGGTAGACTAGGTCCAGGGGACGGATGCCTCCAATCACACCAGCACCTGCCATAGCACCGGTGTAATGGCTGTCAGTCGTAGTAGGCGACTGAGGTGGCGGTCCGTAGGGATTGGGGAAGGTTGTTTGGCTAGGATGTGGGGAGTGTCCGTGTCCATGGCCTGGTGCGAACAAGGGGTATGGTGATACAACACCTCCGCCAACGGAAGCGGCGTTCAAACGACCGCCCATACCGTCGTCTTCGGTATCGTCGATGGGTATTTGGGGGAGTGTTGGTGCGCCTGGTGGATCTCGTCGGCCTGTTGGTGTTATCATTCATTAGCACCTCAAAGAAAAAACACAAAGAAAGAAGGGTAAAAGGAACACGCACTCAAAACACCACCCCCACCCGGTCTCTGACTCATCCCACCAACTGCACCACCAGACGAAACAACCCTATCAGGATCAAAGTTCCCGTCGAATTCCTCAATGGCTTTTCGTAGTCTCCAGCGTTTGTACGCCCAAACAGCTAACGCAACAAGAATCGCTAGACCAGCGACACCGCCTACGACGCCTCCTGCTATTGCGCCTGTGTTACTATCGGACGAGGAGGCAGGGGATGTGACGACGCTCCCTGGGGGAAGGGTGGTGCTGGTTTCGAAGACTGTTGTTTGGGTTTGTCCGTCTGGGGCGGTGGTTCTGTGGCATTGTTAGTGAAAGCAACGGAAAGGAATGGAGCCACGCACATGACAGTGACCTGTGTAACAGTCGCCTGTGGTGTAGTCAATGTACTTTCTGTACTTTGTTCTGTCGTTGAAGGAGGTGCGCTTTCGCTGCCGCTGCCACTACCTGTGGGTGTACCGCTGCCATTTCCTGTTCCTGTTCCGGTCCCGGTGTTGGTGTCGGTGTTGGTGTTGGTGTTGGTAGGCGGTTCAGATGTCGGCGACGTAGGCGGAGGAGCGGATGTCGGTGAAGTTTCTGGTTCTGATTGTGTAGTCGGAGGAGGAGAGGATGCGCCTGTGTCAAAGAAAAAGAAGGGGCGTTAGTAAGCTCAAGAAAAAAACGTGGAACGACGATAAGAAAACGAAACTTGTAGCGGAATCAGACGAAGGCGGGGGTGTAGTAGGCTCGGAAGAGGTGGAAAGGGGAGGCAAAATGGTTGGTATTGATAATGATAACGAGTCTGAAGACATCGTTCAGGGTAAGAAGGCAAGGGAAGCAAGGGGGAAAAAAGGCTGGCAGGGCTGGCTTGCGGTTTACGTGCGCACGGGTGCCGAGAAACCGAGAGATAAGCCGTTTTGTTGCGAAACAAGCCTCCGCCTCGTTTGATAGTATGTGTATGTAGTGAAAAAGAAAGAGGAAACAAGCGAAAGAGCTTACCGGACGACATGGTTGGATGGAGTAGAGCGTCGTAACAATCGACGCAAGAGGCGAAACGACGACAAAAAGAGCGCTGAATTGAGTGGTGTGGGTTGTTACTCCCTGAAACGTACACGTGGGAACATGTGGTGATGTCATCCGCTCCAGACCCATTCTGCCCTCACACATGCCTCCAAAGCTTCCATTCATACCAGCCATTACATTGTCATTTTTGCCTCTTCGCCTGCATGCCTCTTAGCTCTAGACATTCCTCAAACTAGCCTGCTCCCGCTCCCGCTTTCCTTCCACCGCAAACGATCGCCAATGTTTCTCCGGTAATCGGATTCCGCTTCTCGGGAAACGGATCTCCATCCCACGTTGCGTAAGCTCCGGTATGTCATTTGCCGCCGGCTCGCACGCTGCTTATTTTTGTGTTTTTTCCCCTTCCCCTGGGCCCGTTCCTGGCAACGCAGGACGTCGACATCATAAACGCGTCAAGGAACTTTCGGGAACCAACTCGCATTGGGGAGGACCATTATGGACCTCTTAGTGTGGAATGGAATAAATAGTGCGGGAACACGCGTACGCTTCCAATTGACCGCAGCACTCTCCATGCTCCACCTCAACTCCAACCAATCAATGGCGCGTTCTATTGTTGGCCGAGGAGCCCTGTAGACTGGGGTATGATCCAAAAAGACTTCTTGGTTAGCACCTCCGTTATGGTGTAGTGGTTAACATTATCGCCTCTCATGCCTCTGCGTAGTCGGTACGCGATAGCCCAGGGTTCGATTCCCTGTAACGGAACATTCGTGTTGTGCTACCTTGTTTTTTTCCTTCACTGGATTCCCCAAACATGTCCCGAGAGACTTCGTATGTAGTTTTCATGCTTATCTCTATTCATCTTTGAACAAGGACTGCAATGCGCCACTGAACATGGGTACCTAAATGTTGTCTTCGTAGCCACTCATGCCTCGTACATCTCCGAGTCTCTATGCTTAACCAATCATTTCCACATCAGCGGCAAGAGACTGGCTCTCGGAAACCACTTCACTGCCAACAACTCCATGTACGCATGCCATTCATAAATACCCCCCACCACTCCCGGAAGCATTCATCCCTCTCTGCCAAATAGACTCCGGCGTTATTACTGATTTCCCGGGCTATACCATAGAAAATCATCACATCCACATACATCCGTTATGGTGTAGTGGCTAACATTATCGCCTCTCATATGGAAGATTCATCGGATAGGATGCGCGATAGCCCAGGGTTCGATTCCCTGTAACGGAACCTGAGCTATGTATTCGTCGTTTTTTCTGTATGCAAAAGTTTGCCTTCCCTCGCAATTCTTTTTGCTTATGACTGTAGGGACCGCAGTTGTACTTGGAAGCTCATGTTAACAGAATTGCTCAAAGTGAGTCGTGGTGTCGTTCACACCGCCGTTTACCATCAAGAATCCCTAGCTCTAGCTACAGTATCAGTTGCAAGAGACTAAACATCCCACCTCAGGTTCCCGAAAAAAAACACTTCACTCACGAGCCATTATTGTCGTCAAGCCCAGGCTGAGGACAGTACCTATAAAAAGTTGCGTTTTACATGGCCGATCACATGCGGGTTTGTTCTGGACTCTGATTAAAGTTGAATACTGTTTTTAGGCTAAAACTAAGATCACCTACTTCCCGGAAACATTCATCTACTGCTCTCCACAAATGACATTGGGAGTTGGGACTAGTGTCGGTTCAGGTAAGCAGGTCAGTCTCCGGTCACTGCTCGCACTACGCATTTTCGTTTCGATCGGGGTAGATTGCAAAAACAGATCCTGGTAGCTACTTCCGTTATGGTGTAGTGGCTAACATTATCGCCTCTCATAATTTGGAACGTGATTAGCACGCGATAGCCCAGGGTTCGATTCCCTGTAACGGAACTGGTCTTCGAGACGTGCTTTTTTCATGAATGCTTGATTCCATTCCACATTTTTCTTGTAGTCTTCACATACCCGTCGCCCAGTCGAAATATCCATCCCAGTTTGAGTTTGGGATATTGGCAGTGGAACACGATGTTAAAAGCAACATATGAGATTGGCCGACTAAGCAGATGAACCGTTGAACGGTTTGAAACCATACATAGCTCATCTCACGGGTATTGGTTGGTGATGTCGTTGTTCACACAGCTATCAACGCCGTTTACCATCAAGAATTCCCAGCAGCTATAGTATCAATGGCAAGAAACTAAACATCCGAGTCGTTCCCGAAAAACCACTTCACTCACGAGCCATCGAGGAAGATAGTGCCTATAAAAAGCTGGGTTTTACACGGCTGATCATCCAGAATTCAAGCCCGCACCAACTCTGTTCTGGCTTTGAAGTTGAATACCTGTTCTTAGGCTAAGACTGGGATCACCTACTCCCCGGAAACATTCCTCTAGTGTTGGTTCAGGTAAGCGTTATACACAAGTCAGAGTCTAGGTCATTCTCTGGTCACTGATCGCACTCATTGCACTGATACTCATTTCAGTTTGATCAGGGTAGATTGCAAGAATAGATTCTGGTAGGTACTTCCGTTATGGTGTAGTGGCTAACATTATCCCCTTTCATGCGGGCAAGCGATAAGGTGCGCGGTAGCCCCTGCAGGGTTCGATTCCCTGTAACGGAACTTCCAGTGTACCATCACAATTTTTCCGCTTGTGCGACTTCTACTTCGACTGTAGGGACCGCAGAACCTTGGTACTTGTATTTAGAAGCTCGCACAGTCCATTCAAAGGCCGTTGTTCGTATAGTCGCTCATGCCTCTATTTACCCAAGGATCCCCAGCTATAGTATCAGTTGCAAGAAACTAAACATCTCACCTCAGGTTCCCGAAGAACTACTTCACTCACGAGCATCCTTCACATACGCGTGCCATTTTACCGGGGCTGAGGAAGATACCTATAAACAGTTGAATCTTACACTCAGAACTCTAGTCCACATGCGACTTTATTCTGGAATCTGATTGGATTTGAATATGAATATTGCTTCTGGAATCCCCAGCTCTAATCGGCGTGACAAGAGACTAAACATTTCAGATTCTTGGAAACCACTCCACTCGCAACCGCTTCACGTACGCATATCATTCATAAATGGGAATCACTGCCTGCCAATCCATCGAGGAAATAGCTCACTCCGGCGTTATTACTGATTTCTCGGGCTATACCACAGAAAATCATCACAACCACTACGTACATCCGTTATGGTGTAGTGGCTAACATTATCGCCTCTCATGGAATGTTCCTAATCATTACTTAAGAGCGCGATAGCCCAGGGTTCGATTCCCTGTAACGGAACTGTCAACGAATATACTGTGGTTTTTTCAAGTTTTTACGAGCGATGGATTCAATTCCGCATCGGGCCCTATGTAGATTTCTGCTCACACTGTACCCGCATTCTTTTGCTGAAATCCCCTCTAGTTAGGTCGGCGATCTGATAATACATTCAATATTGACGATGGAGAACCATACCGTACATTGGACATTCTTCCGAGTCATGCCCCGAGCCAGGATTCAATTAAAGCATCGAGTATGCAAAAGTTTGTCTCCCCTCACTATTCTTTTTGCTTATGACTGTAGGGACCGCAGTTGTACTTACAGAATTGCCCAAGTGAGTCGTTCACACCGCCGTTTACCATCAAGAATCCCTAGCTCTAGCTATAGTATCAGTGGCAAGAAACTGAACATCTCAGGTTCCCGAAAAAAGCACTTCGCTCGCGAGCCATTTTTATCATCAACCCCAGTCTAACGAAGATAGTACCTATAAAAAGTTGAATCTTGCATGGTTGATTATCCAGAAATCTAGCTCACATGCGACTTTATTCTGGAATATGATCGGCTTTGAAGTTGAATACCCATTCTCAGGCTAAGACTGGGATCACCTACCCCCCGGAAACATCACCTACTGCTCTCCGCAAATGACATTGGGATCCGGTAGGGTTCATGTAAGCAGTCTCACACCGTGAATCATGATAAGGGGCCAGGGGCGATACTCGTTTCGAAGACAGATTCCGTTATGGTGTAGTGGCTAACATTATCGCCTCTCATAGTCCGGAACTCCATAGCACGCGATAGCCCAGGGTTCGATTCCCTGTAACGGAATTCAAATCGGTGAATGACCTATTTTTCTTTGTTTGACTTGCCAAACCCTCACATCTCCTGCCGACGTTCATACAGTACATGTCCGCGTGTTTATCGTTTCTTGAATCCCCAGCTCTACTGTCCGAGTCAGTGGCAAGAGACTAAGGCTAAACATCTCAGGGTCTCGGTGCCACAGCGGAGTGCTGAATCGCCGCTCATATCTACTCTTCAACAAATCTTGACCGCGAAATCAAAGTCTTCCCCGGCGCTTGCTGCTATTTTTCGGGTGATCAAAGCTAATACATCCGTTATGGTATAGTGGCTACCATTATCGCCTCTTATCCAGTTCGTATCTTGAAATATGAGCGCGATAGCCCAGGGTTCGATACCCTGTAACGGAACTGCTGTGCAAGAGAAGACGTTTTTCGTGAATGCTCAATTTCATTCCGCAACGTTCCGGTTGTTTTAGCGGACTGCCTGTTTACAAGACTCTTCTAACGAGTGACTACGGTGGATAACAGCACCTTCGAGAGTAAAACCATGCATCATCGTCATCGATGAACTGTCTACAATATGGTTGACAAGAAGTTCGGGGTAACTTTACTGACCAATGGTGCAGGGGCATGCAAAGTCACTGCACTTTAACATACCATGAACAGCAGTCAGCACCTGTGAGGGGACTCCAGTGGCATGACCGTAACCGTAACTTGGCTGTCGCCGTCATTGACTCGATGAGGATATGGCCATCGTTGCGGCCACGTTGATCGCATCAAGTGATTTCCCAGGTGAAAGCGCTAAAATTTCACCTCTGTCTTCTTCAACCTCCATCGTCGTCTTGGAGTCACCTTTCGTTCCCATCCAGCAAGATGGTGATTGTACCGTGACGTCTCACAGTACAGTTTCCTTGGAGCTCTCTCTCTCACTACCTCACGGACCATCCCGATCACAATCAATAGTATCTCGGCGTTATCACAATTGAGATACAAGTCGACAAAGCCTTTCACTATTGAAGTTAGGGGTTGCTGTTCTTGTTCTCAAGGTCAAAGCAAGCAGCCCCCGTTTAAAGATGTTCTGTGGCGATTCTCGTTCTCATGTCCAAGTCAGACTCGTGAATATCCCTTCATCGACGCGGTTTTTCTCTTGAGCTCATTAATGACAAGAGAAAACGTGGTTTTTGGGTAGTAGATGACAACGTTACACATGAGGTTTGGCCCTAATAAACTCAGAAACGATACAATACATACAAACGCTAATAAACAGAGTATATTTCGAAGTCTACACGTTAGGACGCCAGCTCTGCTGCTTTTGTTGGGAAGAACTCTCGTCGACGACAGTGTTATTGGGCCCGATGGAGGTGATGTTGGTATCCGTCTGGCCAGGTGTAAACCTCAGAGTCGAGAGTTGATGCGTCCCTCGGATATTCGTATCGGCATCATGAACATTCGTGAGATTCTTGACGGTTGCAGAGTCGGATATACTTCGTTGCACATAGACCAAAACAATGATTATGGTCGGGTAGATGCCCTAAGTGCATTTTAGTGAGGGTTTACGTCGAAAAAACACTGGAACTTACGGAAATTTGATCACCCATAGTACTCAGAAACGTGTAAAGATAAGTACCGAAGCTGAAATCCTGGAATTTGAAGAATAAGATGAGTTGAGATAGCTTTGAAGGGTTATCATCAGTGAAATGTATTTCGTGCGGTGAAACCGACCACACCCAGAATAAGCAATAGATGAAGCCAGATTCAACGAGGATCACAAGTATTCTCTCACTTTTGGAATTGAGGCCGGAGGTACCTTCCCGCAAGAAACGGCGGTACTGCCTGCGATACAATGGATTAGCGCACATGAAGGCATGTAAAGTGCTAAGACGTACCAAGCCCTCACAGCTATGAGACTAGTTGATGTGACGTTGGTCAATAGAGATATGCCCCATGCTATCGGTTCACCCCATTGACAAACTTTGGATCCCTCAGGAATGGTGCTATGTCCAGAGTTGTAGCCATTAGTAGCAAGGCAGTCCAATGCAATAATAGCGAACGCTATCAACCGGTTAACTGAATATTGAGTTTGACTAGAGACGATCGTACTGACCGAAAGACATGCATAGCATCACTATGGGGATATAAACCAATGAGTATAACCGAGTGTTTTTGCACAATGCCCATGCTCGCCAAATGACTACCGCGTCCCCAATGATCATCTGTGCTCAGAGTAAGCTAATCTTCGAGGGGAACAAAGAGTATGGTTTGGGCTAACATTTGAGAGGAACAATGTCTCCATTGGAAGTCCGAATCCAACGATCTCCGCGTTCATTTGTACGAACCTATCATACACGCTAAGGGTCGGGTATTTCATGAAAAGGGCCCTTATCGCCATTAAAAGCTGCGATACGTTCATGGCCCATAACGCGGTGGACGAGGCGAAGAGGATGACAGTCACGAAGAGAATTACGATGCTTGGAATGGTGCGAAAACCTCGAGCTCTGATGCATAAGGATTAGTTGAAATAACCGACACCAGGACACAAAGAAAAGTACGTACATCTGAATCTTCAATGCGAAACAAAAAAGCACCAAATAGATAGACCAAAATCCCGTCTCGCATACGGCTCCAATAGTGTTCATCGAAAAGTACCATCCAAGGCCTTCGAAAAGAGTTTGGTCATAACTGCTCAGGGGGGCGGACATGGAAGGAGAGAATGGATGAGGTCCAAATCATCTCAGCAGCACTATGCCTTATATACTTAGAGCATCAAATTGGCACTGGTAACGTGTGGGAAGACATTCCAGAAACCTAGATACTACAATTGGTTGTAACGCAGTTTAGTCTTCCCATTTGGGTGCGAAAGACCTTGATCATAGTGGAATGCAGTGATGACGGGAAGCAAGGAACCTCAAAGTATATTTCGCAAACCTTATTTTCGCGCTTCTGGGATCTCCCACTTCGCCGAACACTTGGTGTCCTTCGGTTTAGTGACCAAAGATCGTTTCGTTGATCATCTACGAATCCTGATGAACAACAGCCACAAGCGCAAAATCGTCGACATTATTGTTGGAGGCTGTTCACCTCATCACATTCCGGGACCCCCAATGAGCTAACCTCTAGCACCCCAGTAGACAAAAAATGCGATGAAGCCTGACAAGGTGATATTAGGAGCTAATTAACCCTTCAGAAGATGTTAAACCTTATCTTGAGGTTGTTTTTAAGGCCAAACCCTAATCAGGTCTTAGGGCCTAATGACAACACTGGATGAAGGTACATTGGAAGCGAAGCCCAATAATCCTCATGTGGAAGTAGGTACAAGTAGTGTCGTATGGTGTCATCCAGGCTACACGAGCCTTCCTGCTGCTACCAGACTGATCAAAAAGGCCAGCCAAATATTGCACATAATGCTCTGGCACATTCATACCCGATTCGCAAACAAGTTGAAGGGATGGAGTTAGAGTGGGAATTACCGCGCCCGAGCCGGCTAACATGTTGAATAGTTGTGCAGAGACGACGGAGTAGGTAGAATGGTTGGCGGGCGTTGTCTGACAGGAAATTGGGTGGGAACGCGAACCTGTTCTGGAGCGATAAAGATAGACTTTCGTTGTAAGAGGAGGGGAAGATTGGGTTGGATTTCTGTGATTGGACTTTTCATTCGTTTCTGCAATGAGGGTGCGATTGAAATTGACCGAGACTCGGACCTCACTAGGAATTCCTAATGGCTAGTCGTACTAGGCAGATCAACTGTTGAAGATATCGAGTACCCGTACAGAATACCTGAGGCCCAGCAACGGTCGGAACGCAACTGAACCCGATGATGGTGGAGAGAGATGTTCTTGAAGTCATCCCGTGCACGTAAGTAAGGCGTATGCAGTAATATTCTCGGCAATTGCCGGCATCGTGTCGGGCCGAGGTCGTGTCATTATGAGTCTCGTTTTAAAACCTTGAACATATGATTATCTATCCCATTCTAGTTGTAGGTCTAGGAGTACAACGTGCATGAGGAACTGTTGGGCAGGGAGCAGGGTACACACAATATAGATACAGATGGCTGCGACCAGAAGTGTGCCGTATGTGTTACTTTTATGTGGCTTTAAGTTGGAACCCTTGAGGATATTGCAACCGCAAAAACACAACGGCGAACCGAGGAGTCTGCTTATCTGCTACTCACGGATAATTCGGTGATTTGTCTGTAGTAGAACTTTGAATATGTGACACACCAGGTTGGTCTGTTGAAGAAAACCCCTCCGAAACGAGATGACTTCTCTTCGCTTCCGGTCTTATCTACATTGATCAATCAGCCTGCCCTAAAGATCTTACGTGGGCGAATCAAACTTGGTCCGTTATCTCATCTCACCTCAGATTCTTATCGGTACAAATCTACGTACATACAAGAGCATGATGATATTCTTTCTTTATAGCAACGGAGAAACCACACAGTATGACACAGGTAGCTGTACCCATGTCTTTGAACACCTCGACAGTGCGTTATGGGTTATTAAATGTCTTGGCTCTGATCTCGCTATGCATTGATGTCGTTCTTCGTGTTATCGTGAGGATTCGAAAGCAAACTATCGCGGAGTACTAGCGGTGTGTGAATTAAACACTGTTGATATTCTGAAACGTTGGATTTGAATAAATAGATACAAGTCGTCAAATCTGAACTACCGAAGACGAGGAGGCTAGTAGTACATTACAGCTAACGTCAAACATGCCTAATCCAAGTCATCCATTTATCCCTGATTTTTAGGGGCCTCGTTTCTATCGTCTCGATTAAAATGCCCAGATATTTTAACGAAAAAACCACACCTTGACATCCTCAGAAGGGACCGATCCAGTGGTTCCACTTAGCTCGGGGGTCCGGAATTCACCAAGTTCCACAGTATTGATAGTGACCGATGTTGGGCCTGGGGTGTCGAGCAGTTTCCGCATATTGAGTCTGGTGAATAGTCAGGACAGAGATATGAATGGACTTGGGCAGAAATACGACTCGCGTGGAGAGGAGCGAATTGGTATATACTACAGCATGAACCGCGCGTCAGTGGTTGGCTATCACAACTCATTGAACTAATACCTACAATTGCCGAGGTTTACATAGATTGAGGCATATAAAAAGTTGCGGATTTCCAAACTAACCTAAATAGTGGGAGGTCATTTAGGATCCATACCCCAAAGAGAATCAAAGCAAATAGCGCACACATATCATGATGGAAATGCTAGCAGCACTGTCACAACCTTACTCGTCAATTCTGAAGGTTACGGTGATCTTGTTAAACGCCAAAACTTGCCTGGTCAACGCCCCGTTGTGGATTGTATAGATAATAAGCTTGTTGATGAGAGTGTCTGTTCTGGAACGGATCGTTACGGTCATGCACACACAAAGTTATATCCAAGTGTATGAGATTAACCACTTACCTCCTAAATCCAGTGCGGGCTTTATGAAGGTAAAACGATAGCACCAGAGAGCACATCACATCAAAAGCAGTTAGGAGCGAAAACGCGGCATACAACAACGCCTGGACACACGCATATAGGCATGATAATCAGGTACGGCAAGAATGGGTTGAATACTCACTTGTGTTGCAGTATCTGATGCAATGAGGTCAAACGAATGTAACTGGTAACTTAAGGAAAGGAAGGAATTCCAAGCTGTGTCACGGTAAGATGTTCATGTCAGGGGTGGATACGTACATTTTCCCCACGGCAGCTAGTTGCGGAGAGACTCGTCAAACATAAGGTGAAATCGGAAGGGGCAAAACGAGATACCTGCAGATACAGCTTTTTCAGAGCGAAAATCAACGGCTAGTGTTAGATGTGATGGGAAACAGTCGACGGTCGCACTCACCGACTTCTGCGACCTTGAGAATACACTGGTCAAGTATCTCAAGGCCCCTCTCATGACAGCAGGTAATGGTTATCACGTACCAGTGCTGCTGGGGTTACCCAGTCCTTTTGATAGCTCACTGCAGGCTGTGAGTGCTATGTTGATGTTGCACCGCTGGAATGCTTACTCTGATATATCCGCATAATATAAAATCCTTGAACAATCACAGCGATGAGTACCTAAATCCTGAACATTAATCTAGGTCAATAAAGGGGTAGAGCATCACGCACCGTAACTGGTATAATCGACTATTCAAATTCCAGATAAGATGATCTTATGAGGGAAACCATGATGTGTATAATATATGCTCACAACAGTGCTCCTATGCTCGTGATTCTAAATTTAAGCTTCGGGACTCAGATGAAGATAGACAGTGGACTCGCCAAGCAAGTGTCGTTAAAACCGCCGGATTCGCAAAATTGTCGATCAGGTAATAGTATATCGCATGAATACACAATACTTCGTGTAGCGCTCCAAGCGCACTGTGGGGCATATATCAGTGGTCTAGTCCCATGGAAGAAAGGAGCACCGATAACTAGCATTAGCATTGCGACCTACACTGGGGTTAGAAAAGAAAGTTTAAAGGTCAAAGCATAAAAGACTTGCCACAAATTGGAACACCCAACTGTCATGATAGGTCCGAAAGTAGGACCAGGCTTGAAGGCATGTTACCCCAAAAAAACTGTGGATAGGGGTTCTGAGGACGGTCTTAATTTGCGAGAGAGTGAAATGAGTACCCAGACGAGACCACTACTGAGACTAGAAGTGCACCGAGTGTGACGTCCAGATAATCGTGAAGCGTAGGCATGATGGATCGGGTTTGGTGAGAGAGGGTGCGAGAATATCCAAGTTTTATGTGACCTTGGTATTCCAAAGCGTGCCTTTCTGATGAGACGGACAACGATACTATGCAAGATAAGAAAAGTGTGTACATTCCAAATTGATTGATATTCTTAATGTTCATCAGGTTCTCCCGGGTAGATCAAGCATTCAACCAATTCAGCTTTCGAGCTATTTACTCCCGGGCTGTTTTCTGGGACTATCCTCGGCAAATAACAAACGACCATCAGCATTGTATAGAGGCCCGATTCCTCGCGATGGCGGGTGGCGGATAGAGTGCGTAGGTTCAGTGCAAAGCGGCGCCATTATCAGAGATAATCAAAGGATGTGGCCCTTTTTTCGCTGTCTTTCGGTCTTGAATACACACAATTTCCAGGTGAATCCGAGACTTTCTGACGGAAATTCAACGTTTGAGAAGACTCGGATATTGATATAAAATGCCACTAACATCAAAGGGTTCCTAGACGAGGAACGGTCGACGTGCCAAAGAAGTTATTGGCCAGGTACTAAGTAGTGGCCTGGTGGGACCAACCATTGATTAGTTGAGCTGTGAGCGCTTGTGCCTAGTTTTCTCTGTTTTTCCTAGCGCATCGGTGCTCGATTAGTCCAGCTATCACAGCGCCTTCACCCACCAACATCCTTTTTACGAGGTTGTTTTGACAGGAGGTAGGAAGGTCCTGATACCCATTACTACCAGGGCAGTGATAGTGTACAGTAGAGGAACCTAGTAGAAGTTCTAGTCTCGTAATCGGTGGCATGATCTCATTGGGCACATTTCGGCGTAAGATGGGGATCGCAAAACTCCGCTTTGTTCTTTGCCTTGTGATGAATATTACAGATACGAACAGTGCATCCCAAAAATAACTCTGATTTCTTGGGATCGGAAAACGTAAAGGATACGTGGTGCCGGTGAGGTCTCAGTTTATAATACTGTAGCGTCAGCCATGCCCTGTAAATCCAGATGCATGAAATAGTGAGCCCCTCCGTTGTAGTGGCAAACAATATTCCCTCACATACAGTGTTTGTGAAATGATTGCACGAAATTCTCGGTAATGGAACTAGCACATATGCAGCCTCTATTGCAGCAAGCAGATTGCAGTAACCTCCCAATTCTTTCGCTTAGCGATTTCGACCCAGCCATTCTATATGAATCACATACGTCCCTAACTCCAACTGACTTGAGACTTGTACTACTAGTAGTATGATGCGGCTTGGATTGCGTTCATGGTTACCTGCGAACGTCACCATAAGATTGACCTACCCTAAACTTGAAATTCCCAGGTGCAGAGTATGGCCTGGCAATTTTGGTGACTGCGCTCCATTACCTCTTGACTTTTCTCGCATTCTCTGCTTATGGATTCTTAGCACTCAATCTGCTACACTATTGATTGACTTACGCTACAGACTGGGAACTAGACGACTAGCTTGAGTTCTGGGGATTGAGACATTCGTTATGGCTTTCTGCTGAGTTTCTATGGTGTCAATTTGTCATTGACATTTCGCTAAACAAAAATCAGGCTTCACTTGCGAGCCTCAGAGAGATGAATTGTCAGGCATCTGCGCCGTGCTCAAAACGGGCCACACCCGAACGCAACAGTATTTTGTGACTAGAGCTGAATGTTGGAACTTAATCGTGAGTGGTATATAGATGTTACCTACAGACCTCAAACTTGGGCTAATAAAGGCGGTTCAATGCTTCAATAATGTTATCTTTCTAATGTTTTTCAGTCCAGATCCTACTAGCATACCATCAAGACGGAGCAACAAGATTGAGTCCCAGCTTGAAAGTACTACCACCTCGTCACTTTACCATATACCACAGCCAATTTACCTTATTGTGCTTGCAACGTATACATTAGAAGCTCTAGACTCACAAAGTGACTTTGAGGGTGCTGTAGAGCAGTCTTGTTAACACCGAATTGCTATTCCACCTAGTTGATCATCTTTCGATAGATCCTCACACCTTTTCCAGAGACAACCTAATTGGCATTGTTCTCCACGGCGTCCCGCCACTGGGAAATCTCACTGGTTAGCCACTACCTTTTCTATTTCCAATCCTGACGATGTGATCCACATATCACTTCAGATGCTGATGATGGGAATGAGCTATAAGAATGTATGGTCAAGCGTGGATAGTGAGTGCCTGAGCTTGATACCCGTGTGACGCGTTTATCTTGAATATCCATAACTAGGGATGAATGAGTCACGATATGACCTCGGGACATGCTGTGAGCTCCTATGATATGAGTGATGGAGATCCGCACCCACACCACTGTTAACTGGAGGCCCAGGATCTTGACTGGCAGAGCTTAAGATCTAAGAGGATCCTTTCCTTCAGGTGTGGAGTATAAATGAAATATAGGTCCAACCTTGTTAATAGACCAGACCCATCTTCACATCGACTTATCATGACCATATCTTCACAGCTGGATAGACCAGAGGAAGTTGTCGCGCCGTATTTGCAAACACAAATAGCGGTTACTTTGTCAATGAAAACAACGACGGTACGGGTGTCCTCTCGAATCAACGATGATCGACTCAAATATTTACACACTGACTTGTCCCAGGTGACGTTCCTCGTTTATGGTACGCAGGTCATTGTGCATCATCTCGTGAAAACCAACTGAATCCACCTAGGCATCTACATCATCGTCTTTTACATGTCCATCTCAGTCTTCCGCGAATATCCAAGCCGCATTCGAACAATCAAGAACGACGACAGTGGCCACAAATACGTTCGGACTGGGAAGTCTACCATTGTTATGTTCGTTCTCGCCACAATCCTCAACTCCACTTTTGCCTGGCATTATTATGGTGAAGCAGAGCTCTTTTATGAGACTGCAAAGTCGGGGGGTTATACACCCATGACCGATTATCAATACCTCATGTGTTTCATTGTTTATAGACAATAAATATCATTATTCGCTCTGTCTACTCCTCTGACTTCCCTTGGTAAGATCATGCAGACGCCAAGATTACATCCGAATTCGCAGGTGTGCCTTCAGTTATGGTAGGTTCCCTCACATTCGTCCTGTTGGTATTTGTAGTTCGGAAATCAAGAAGATCCACGGTATTGATACTGATCGTTGTTGGATCCGCCAGTGCCTTTCGCATGTTGAGTCTATCGGAGGGAAGTGGAGAAAGGAAATTAGCGAATATGTATGTGTGGTAGTTTTCGACTACAAACGTTGATAATAGTGAGCTGACATATACTGTAAAGCCCCCAGGGTTTAGGTGACGGTTCTTGAGATTTTCATTTTGACTTACGGTTGGCGATATTCAAATAGACCGACGCGTACACGAAATTACGGATCTCCAAGCTAACCTAGGAAGTTTGTTAGCATTAGCTTTGGGATCAGCGAGCCGGGGTATTTACGCAAAGTACAACAGTGATGCTAATCGCACTGTCATTTTTTGGTGAGTTGCATGGATACCTGTGAGATCTACGCTACAACTCGCCTTGTCAGTGCTCCGTTGTTGATTGTATACACGATGAGCTTGTTGATGAGGGTGTTTGTCCTGTAAAAGAGGGATATCGATATTTTCAAGATAACTGGGCTCGAGACGGTTACATTACCTCTTAAGACCGGTACGGCTCCTGTGAAGGTAATACGATAATACCAGCGCACACGACACATCACAAGTGGAACTGAGCGCGAAGACGGTATACATGAGTCGCTGTAGGACAACTTCTCGTTGGATGCCGACGCGGAAGAAAGGACAGATTATCTCACGTGGGCTGGTTTGTCTTGTACAATGCGGGTGAGAGAAGGTAACTGGGAACTATTGGGGTGAGAATGTGAGGCACCGGAGAGGGGACAGATTGTAAAGGATAGCATACACTTTGGCTATAGTGGCTAATGTGCATCAGTGACGAGTTTCAATAACGGGAACCAAAAATGGAGAATGAAATAATACCTCCGGATACCGCTGGAACAAATATTTCAAGGTCAGTGCGAGGTATTGACTTCTAGACTCGCGGTAGTAGACTCACCGACTTCGACGATTATCAGGAAACCCTAGCGTATAGTCAGATGCATATGAGCAGGGTTCATCTTTGGTCAAGAGGTTCATCACAAACCAATATTGCTGGTGTTACCCGATCCCTTTGATAACTCACTGTTACGGACGTCGGAGGAATCAGAATCAGAACGAATGAAAGAAGTCGCGATTGATGCTTACTTTGATAAATCCGTGATATGTAGAACGATTGAACAATGACGGCGATACATAGCTAATGTAAGTAATATCGAATGCGAATGTCTGTGTCGTGCATCGAAGGTGGGCTATTCTCGCTTACTGTGAGTGGCATAATTATCTGTACAGTTGCTTCACGTTCAATAGGAGTTGAGAGCAAAAGAGTTTTTGTTGTTGACTTACAATGGTACTCCTGCGAACAGGTGAACGAGGTGTCAATTTAGGAAGGGGAAAACCGATGTCTCGAAAGTGACTGACCAGACAAGTTCTGTTAGAACTACCAGGTTGAGAATTTGTGTGACTAGGTAATGGTATCCTGTGTGAATGGTCATAATTTGATGTATGGTCCCGAGTACACTGTCGAGAGAAAGGGTGTCAGTGGCCTTAACACATGAACAGAGTATGAATACTTGCACGAGGGACATAACCTGTATTCCAATCCAATTCAAAAACACATCGATCAGCAGCCGATTTCACAAGACTTACGATAACGCGAAGCAAAAGACGGTCATTGTAATTCTGAAAGTAGGACCAAGCTTGAATGCAAGTAGCACCATAAAGACTGAGATATCACGAACGTAAGAGCTCAGTTTACGTTGTCGAACATTCGTGATTAGAGAAACGTACCAAGACGCTACAAGTGACGAAACATAAAGTGCTCCAAGTGTAGTATCCAAGGAATCTTGGAGAGTGGGCATGGGGAGTTTCTGGATGTAATGGTCATTTTACCCGTAGAAATAGTTTCGTTTCTTATGTGCTAACCGCTATCCGTTGAGGGTGGCACAACAGAACCCATCTGTCTGAAGGTGCTTCGCCGTCATGTCAGGACAGGAATGAATGATGGAAGGATATTCCGGACCCATGACTGTTTACCAACCTTGGTGCACTGTATTTGATGTACCGATAATCTAATGTCGTCCTGTGTCCGGGTGCCAGTGGTGAGATCGAGTCGAAAGCCACCAAGTTCTGGAGCAGCCCTCAACACGATGAGTTTCTGCTGATGCATATGTCAAAGCAGAAGAAGCCGTCTATGTCTTGACAGGTCCATACGAACGATACGACATGCCAAGATGTAGAGCGAGAGACTGGGCATGCAAGTGACTTTTAGAAGATGTGACGGTCAAGTGGGAATTTGAAGACCTAGACTGGTGATCACTGATGGCATCACCCTCAACGCACTTCGCATGTTGACGTAACTGCACTGGTTCCTTTGTGGATTGACCATTGCTATGAGGACGAGATGGTACTAGAGGATGTCCGAAAGGCATCCTGGAACAATGTCATGTCTCCTGTTAATTCTCGTCGCAGTGGAATTGGGCTTTCCGTGGTGCGATTCCTTGCTTTGAAGCCTGAGAAAAATGGTCTATCGAGTCGCCAAGAACTTGAGTACAGGAACACGCGGCAAAGTTGCCCTGACGGATTTGCCAATGACAAGTTCCTCCAGGCCTTCCAAGACAGGTGGGAAAACGACGCAGTAGGTGGCGGAGTTACTTGGTGAGTGGGGTTTATTGGAGGAGGAACTGGGGGAAGACTGGTTTTATTGAAATGGTAAAGGACATAATGTCTGGTGAATGATTGGGGAAGTAATTGACTGGTCGACGTTGTTATTCGCTTTAAAAGCTGTAAGCGAAGGATTCGGACCGTGTGCTCAAGTCTCAGCCGAAAAAGCTGAACGCCAATTGAGCGTTTAAGGACCGACCTGTGATACATTGTTGTTTTTCATCTGCAGCCCAAGAGGACCTAGACAAGGAGTATATGCCACAAGTTGCAGGGATAAATACAAAGAATCACCTAGAATCACTCATCATTTCTTGTAAATACAAATCAAATTGATGGACTGAAAGCAACAGCGTGGACTAATATCGATCACCTCGAGTTTTGTTCTTCAATGTCACTTGCTTCCTGTCAATGCTGTTAATGAATACCGGCAGTAGAACACCACATAGCGCCCACCATATATCCCTGGCTTGAATAATCGGTTACCGAGGCTTGATTACTCCTATCAACGCATGCAAGATGCTTCTGAATGTATACTGGCTTAGCCCAGCGTTATGAATTGCGATGGCAAAGATTTCACCTTGATATCAACCACCGGAACTTCGGCAGAGGCATTCGTTGACGCGACGGTTCTGTTCAAACCAACGGTCTGGAGTGTTCCAAGCTCTATAGTATCAACGGTAATGGGTGCTGAGCTGCTGAGAGATTTCCGCATGTTGAGCCTTTTGTACCATGGGAGGAGTGAGCCTGTTAGAATACTAGCAACAAAGAAATGAAGACGTACGTCGACAATAGGGAGCTGGTATATACTGCAAAGCACCACATCATTAGAACATCAAAGCATTGCCCCCACGAGTTCAGATTTGCTTACGATTGCCAAGGTTCGTGAAGATCGAGGCATAGATGAAGTTACGGATCTCTAAGCTGACCTAAGAGTGGAAGAAACTACGGTTCAATGCATCTGGGCAGGGTCAAGGGAATAGCATACACATATCATAATGGAGACGCTGGTAACACTATTGGCGGTCTTATTCGTCAGTTGCGATGTATTGATCTTGATCAACTTGCCTCGTCAGGGCTCCGTTGTTGATCGTATAGATAATAAGCTTGTTGATAAGGGTGTCTGTCCTGAAAACGAGTTAGCCTGAGATTGCACTCTAGTCGCTTTTCAGCCAAATTTTCCGCTTACCTCTTTATACCCGTGCGGCTTTTATGAAGGTAATACGACAATGCCAATGCACATGACACGTCGCAAGCAGTCAGAGCGGAAAACCCGGCATACAGTAGTTGCTATGCATGTAGTGAGTAGGTCCATTTCGCGCAAAAGGAAACAATTCACTCGTGTTGCTTTATCTTCTGCGACTCGTTCGATGGACTGTAATTGGTAACTGATGGAAATATATGAGGGATAACAGGGCAACAGAAGAGGAAAATACATACATCTTTGCTACGCAAACTGTTATTTGGAGGGTTAGTAAATGTGTACGGAAGAAATAGAGAAACAGACCTGCGGACAACACTTTGAAGACAGTAACTTCAGCCACTCGAAGTTGTGATACATCGTAATCATTGAATATTACGCACCAACTTCAGTGATTTTTAGCGATGACTGGACAAAGAAATTGCTTAGAGATGCTATTGCCGATGAGCACAGGCACAAACCAAGATTGCCGGTGTCCCCCAATCCTTCCTATGACTCACTGTAGGGTATCAGCTTGTGTCAGCATTGATCAATGTAATATCACTAGAGTCTTACTCTGGTAGATCCGTAAGATGTAAAACGACTGGACGATCACGGCAATAGCTATCTAAATCTCGAGCATTGATGCCAGGTCAAACTTGAAGGAGAGGTAATGTCACCCACCGTCAACGGCATAACTGTCTGTGCAGCGTTTCGTAATGTTAGTCTTGTGAATTGGGACCTTGCTATGCTACACCTACAATGGCACTCCTGTATATGGTTTAATTAGATGAGGAACTGAATGAGAAACCAGTCGACGAACCACACAAACTTTGTTAATACCGCTACATTTGCATAATTTGCGATCAAGTAATAATATATTGCGTGGATGCACATTATCTCGTGCACAGTTCCAAGGACACTAGCAGCAATGCCTCAGCATTTGAGATCGGAGAAAAGATGAATTTGGACACTGACATGAGGGACAGAACCTGCTTTGGATTCAGCACATCTTCAGTAGTAAACGGAGAAGCAATACTCACAATAGCACGTAACAAAAAGCCGTCGTTATAATCCCGGAAGTAGGACCAGGCTTGTAGGCAAGTGACACCATATAGACTATAGCCACGAGACAATTCAAACGGTCGGAAAGGCACCAAAATTGAAGAGACGCACCACGATGATATGATAACTGAGACTAAAAGGGAACCCAACATTTAGATAGTCGCGTAGAGAGGGCATAGTCGTTTATCAAGTCCAGAGGGGACCAGCAATTGGGGAAAAGATTCGATGACAACAGTGTTTTATATATCTAATGGTTGCTGGGAAGAGTTGCCCATCTATCGAACAAATGATCGTGAATTCAAAGATTGACTTAGTGACTCGTCTGGCTCATGGATTAAGCGCGCAGATTAAAACTGTCAAGCCAAGATAAAACCTACTGTCCCAACAGTATCACACTCTCTAAAGCTGATCCAAGACACCTCTTGTTCTGTCAGGCTTTCAAACGGTCTACAATCAGCTACTACGAGCCGTGTACGAGACCGGAAGCGCGGAATGAGTTTTCAGCTCACGGGTACTGTATATCGATTCAGATCATCCGAGAGGCACCTAGCAACATTGACATGCAATCATCCTTCCTGACCTTCATCGTTTCCCGAAGTGGTCCTCGGCATGTGTAAGCCTTGCGTAAAATAGATCATGTGTACGGAATCCACCAGGATGATGGATACGGAAGTGAAGAATCAGAAATACGGCAGTCAGAGCATGCATATACGTTTGATTCCTGGATACTTCGCTAGCGCAACGGGGTGGCAGTATGTGAAACCATCAGCCTCTCTTGACACTTCCTCAACGTGCTTCTAGAGCATTCCAGAAAGAGGATCCGAGATCAATAGTGCTGTTGAGCATTAATCAAGCCGTGATATTAAATCAGAAGCTCACCTAAAAGTTATAGCAACAGTATCACAAGTCGAAACCTCCACATCGTACCCGGCGTAACTTTTTTATCGCCCATTTATGACTTCTGTGACGACACAATGCCAACTTTGTCTTATTAGAATACCCAGGAGATGGGCTGGGATGCGGAGTGATTCATTGTCAAGGAGTAGGCGGCGGGAAAACGAAACGACGAGCCATCAAATTTGTTGGCCTGCCCTCAACATCCCACGTGGTCGGGCAAGTCATCTGGCCGGGGCGCTTGATGGGCGCTACTCTGTTTTAGTCTTGGTTTCCCAACACGCTTTGTTCGATCTCAAGGAATAGTAAGAGCCTACAACTTAATCGCACGTATCAACCACATGAATGAAAACGAAAGAGTATGCTCAGACCACCGCAAGCTCCAGTGAGCGTTCCTGATTATACATCGCCAAGAACCTGCGAGAGAGGCTTGCCCATCTATCGCGTTAACCTAGAGTCAGATTGACGAAAATAATCATCACACCTTGTCATCAACAACCTCTAGAGGTCGCACGGGGGACATTGTTGATGTCACCATCCTATTTCCACCAGCCATATTAAACGTCCCAAGCTCCACAGTGGTCACGTCGATTATGATATTCGACGAATTCATGAGTGATTTCCTAGAGTTGAGCCTGTTATAATTATTCAATTTCAATATCAGTGGATAAGAGAAGACCGATAGTCAATGCGGGCGTACAATTGCCATGTATCAGATAAACTGTAGCCCATATTAAATCATGGGGTCTCAAGGCAAGCTACTCGTGAAAGTGTGGGTGAGTGTGAGGATATACAGCAGAAACTACTCACGAATATCATGATGACGATACTAGAGATACTACAATTCTCGTAAGCAGCGTTTGTCGCGGGAACGTGCTAAAGTGGAACTTGCCTCGATAATGCGCCGTTGTTAATCGTGTAGATTATGAGCTTATTTATCAGCGTTTCTGTGCTGACTCGGAAACGGAATGTTGGTGCGTCATTGTATAAAAGATGATTCGAGATACAATGCACCTCTTAACACCCGAACGGAAGGAATGGAGATAATATGATATCGCCAGGGTGCTAAGTACATCGCTGGCGACGGTCAATGCGAAGGCGACTAGCGTCATTATCTGGGGATCATTTAGAACGAGCAGGTGAGTCCGACAGACCACACAACGGACCTTTGCCTTTCGATCCTGCATAGAAGCCAAGACTTCTGTATTGTCACTAGATTCGTATGGGTAATACTTCAAAAGATAGCCGTGAATGAAATATACAGCTTCGCCGAGTTGGCTAAACAGTGGGTGGCGTGAACATTGGCCGGAGCAACTGAAACCGACGAGAATGAAATACCTATGGTAAGTCCTGCCAGTAAAAGGCATATGGATCCGTTCAATTCATTACATAGAGGTGGCACCACGCACCAACTTCAATGGTCTTGATTACACACTAGAAAGTTTAGTGAGATCCCGCCCCACGACGATGTGACAGATAAAATCAAACCAGCATCGCAGGTATTACACGATTCTTCTTTCCGCTTACTGAAAAAGGTGAGGTGTGCGACCCGCAATCGCATGATTCACTCACGCTGATATATTCGTACCGCATAAAACGAATGCAGAATGATCGCAATGACAGCCTAATGATGATTCAGTTACCCAATTACATGGAAAATGAAAGCGCGTACTGTTACCGGTACGATCGACTACCCGAACATTCTGAGTTTCCGCAGTGTGGAGAAGGATACCGACTTACAATGGCACTCCTACGCTCTGTAGTGAGAAGCAAGCTGAACAAGCAAATGACACCCATTACCAGTTAAAGCTTCTCAGGGCCGTTGGATTGGAGAAATTGTCGGCTAGGTAGTAGTATACTATGTGGCTGCACAATATTTCATGTAACGTTCCGAATGCACTGTGCAGTCATGAGCACGTATCCTTGCGATGGATGAACACAGAACAGACATAAGGCAGGAGACCTAGTCCGTCAGTTTGGTAGAGTTTAGAAAGAATTGTGCGTTAGACTGACCACAATTCGAATCAGAAGGCGGTCGTTATAGTTCCGAAAATACGACCAGGCTTGAAGACATGTGGCCCCGTAGAGACTGAGGATGTGGCAGTCAGTGATCATTACACATACGAGCGGAGAAATAATACGGACCAAGACGAGATGATGACCCCTATTAAAAGTACTCCGAACGTATCACCCATATCGGCATGAGAGCTAGACATAACAGCCGATATAGAAGTGAATTATCTGGATATTGCGCGGGGAGAGAAGGAGTCGCCCTTTGACACGCCGGTCTTTATTTCGTCTTCAAGTTACGGATCCGTAATGACCGCCAAGCAAAAAGCAAAGAATCATTCGCGGGAAGCTCCAACAAGGATAAAAATGCAGGGTATCGCTTTCAGAACCAGCAATCAATATACCCGTACAGATATCGTCCGCTCGAGTACCTTGGCGCACAGATCGCACTTACCTATGTGTCGGGGTATTGTATTTCAGGACCAATCTTGCATACTGGCCAATACATGACGAGCTAGGCTGTATGAAGCACCCTGAACGATAAACCGCTGAATCCCCAAGCGACCATTTATCCGTGGATTTTGATCTCATCTTGATGCTCCATGACATGAGAATTATCAGGGTACATCCAAGTATTGATGAAGAGTACCAAAGTTCACTGTGTTCGGAAAATATGCCGGGTCTGCTAGGCAATTAGTCTGGTGCCACATTGAATTCAAGACGACCGAGAGATAACCAGAACTGTCAATTTCAGTGCTCAAGCGAGCAAGGCCGCCAATGCTACCGATCTGTAACTTGTTGATCATGACAGGGCGGGTCAAGGTAGGTCTGGTCTGTCAATGCGGTAGAAAAGGCATAGCTTACCGAATTCAGTCGTCTCCACAACACACTAGACGGGCAGCTCAGGGATTTCATATCCGATAACTACGAAGCGCCATCGTGGGTGTGCCCCTATCTCTGTTATAGCTAACTGAAAGGCATCAGCGATCCTTCACTGACACTCGTTCAAATGCTTACCCCAATAGATCATAATAGATCCGCAGAGTGTAGAAGGGTAGAACAATGGGATGTATAGCGATCCGGAGCTCAGCACGTTACTTCTTGTAGAACAGGTCGAGCTTTTCACGAAGTATCAACTGCGCAGTAGTCGACCGCGGACCAGCATCGCGATGTCAGTGTGATACGAACGAACGGGAACTGGGCGCTCGATGTGTCCAACAGCGGCGTCAATGGGGAAAATACTCAACAGCTGGAAGCTTCGCCTCACCTGATGGCATCTATCATACTTAGTGGACGGGGATCATGGAGGAACCGAGAAAGGTGTCAGAATCAAAAGCCTAGACTCGTAACAGATGGTGTCACCTTCGGTATACTTTGGTATGAGACCATTGGAACTCCGCTTCGTGATTAAAGAGCTGGTCGAGAGCCCAAATTAGAGCATTAAAAGGTAGCATTGGGTAGAACTGGTAGTTATAGTACCACATTCTAAAGGACCACGCCCAGCCTATCCACTTCTCTGGAGAACGCTATACTCGGATCCCAGTTGGCCAGTCTCCATCGGCCGATCTTGATTCTTCTCTTTCCTAATCTTGTGTATCCGCGGCAGCGTCTATGACATAGAACCGCAAGCACGAGGTTCTAAATGAATTGCGAAGGGCCGATGGCTGATGTAAACACGAGGCGAAAGTGTTCGATGCATTCGGTGCCGTCGTGAATGGTGTAAGGGATAGGAAGCTGCGCTGGACAGTGTATTCGAATGGTTTTCACAGGTTGGTAGACGAGAGCTGCTGGGATGTGGTTTATACGGCAGAAGAAAGTCGAGAATGTATATCTTCGAAGAATTTGCCATCTACAAGTCCTGGGTAGACTCCCAGTGGAACTAGATATTGAGAGTCACAGATAAAGCTACAAACACAAAGGTACTCACCACTCGCGCCAGCTACCTCTTCTACGGCCAAATGAAATAGGTTGGTACGATTTCCCCATTCTCTTCCTATTAGCCCCTCCTCCGACACAATGGGAAAGGATCCATGAACCCCAATCGCACATGAAATGGTTGTAGAAAAGGCGATTGAAGAAGACGACGAGGCGTTGGATATTGCAGGGGAATGATGAAAGGAGAATTCATGTTGGTGGATATGGCGATAGATCACTTTTTGCGCCTTGTGTTCGAAGGCGACAGAGACGGAGACGTTATTGGGCTTGAATACGGGAACGGTCTGAGTGAAAGATTTCGGAGGCTATTAAACAATGGCTATGGATAGTTGACGGGTGGAGGTACGGTAACGGAGTAAGGCCTCGGCAAAGCTCACAAAAGATTGTGATATGAGAGTGCGAGCTGAGAGTTCCTCGAGTGGGGTGGTGGGGAGTTTTGGTTCTTTCGTTGGTGGCTGTCCGGTGTATTCTTGTCAATTCAGGGCGCAGATGAGTGTATCGGGAGTGAGAGCGGCGTCAACTTCCGTGGTTAATGAGTGCTAGAGAGACGGTTTCCAGGCCATTAGAGGGTTAGTGAATGAGATGTCCAGGGAAGAAAAGGCTTGACTCACCAGATAATCCATCATGCGGAATAATTTCCAACCACCCATCCGCCTTGAAATTCTCCACAAGTATATCTTTCTCTCATATAACTCCGCTCGTAAAGTCTTCGGGGTATAAAACGCTCGCGAAATATTGAGATTGCTGAGGTCGTCGGTGAAGAAGTCTGAGGACAGTCTCGATTTGTCATGTACATCAGGTTGGGGTTAGGGTCAAATTAAGCGCTATCAATTGACGCCATGAATCTCCCTTCCCATGATTACTACCATCATCACACCACCGCCTATTCATCCTTCGACGAGCGCGCCTGGGAAGCTAAGGTACGTCCTCAATGACAATATTATTAAATCCTATAGCTTCTCACTCCTTTCCCGGCGCAGAAGAACGCTGTTCTGGATGCCTAGCCTGACAGACTCGTCGAGAGGTATCGGTGCGTCTAGGAATTACCTTTTCCTATGAATTCCGCTGACTCGTTTCTCGGTCTGATAGCTTAGTTTTCAAATAGGTGCTCGGGAACTATGTCACCATATCCTACTGATCTGTCCGCACTCATCCTCGCGAATACGGAAAAGATCCAATGCCCTAACCCTATCCCACACTTTGATTATCCAGGGAATGCCTCACGACAACACACCAGGACACCACATTCGCCTTCCAAATATCTTTCATTCGCTCAGAGTGAATGATACATCAGGCTTGGTTATATGAGAAGGTAAGTACCAATATTCCAATTCGCTCAGTAAGTCTTCGTAGCGGTACTCATAACGAGATACTGGTGTTTTATCCAAAGCTGAATCCTCTATAGGTGTCACCAGATCCTTCTCAAAGTGCTCGCTGTGGGAAAGAAGGCACGTTCGCTTCGTTTTCTCATCGCACGGAAAGATAATCTGAATTCTCAAGGAATTCTCAAGTGAGCTAGCGGGCAGGATGTCATTTCAAGGCAATCTTACGAGCTGACCAGTACACTGGTAAACGAGGTACGTTTTGCTAATTGGGTTCTCGTTAAAATGATATCAACAATCTAACAATAAAGTGGCTCAGTCCTGAGAGTCAAAGGTGCCATTATAAGGGCTCCATTCTCATGGCATCGAGGACTGCAAGTTTGCTCATTCTCTACGAGAGATTACCGAAGCCCAACGTTTCATATACTACAGAAACTGCGGCTTTGATCATCGTATTCTTCGTAAGTTATATCATTTTCCCTTCATATGGGGCATAGCAACGCACTGTGCCAATGTCTGGCCGTGTGACCGCCACGAAGATATTGATATATTGACATCCTTAGTGAACCCCACATCTCCTCAGTTCAAGAAATGACATGCCTCCTCTATTACCCAACGTTGAACCGTCTTCTGTGCTTCGTGTTTACTGAGTGAATGGCGAAGGGACAATGAGGCCAATCTTGATGACAGGAGAGCCATTCAAAATTTCATCGGCTAATGATCGTTGAAAAACATGCAGTTTCCGCCTGAATCAAGGCGGTCCGGTGGGGTACCAATCACTGAGCCTGTCATGATGAGAGCATCGCCGTTACAATCAAGGAAAGTGTTGCAACCCCCCATCGATGGCGTCGCCTTGTGAATGATCACATGTTTCTGCGGAGATGTCCGGCGGGACATGCGGAAAGTGCATGTACCGGCTCTCTTCAGTCATCTCCCATCCATTTCGGTACGAGGAGCCCTCTGCCTTCTACTTACTGAGTCAAGTTGGCCAGATATTCCAATGGCCACCGTCGATCTTCATGCCACTGGCAAGTGATATGACCATCGCAAATACAAACTCGGTTTTCTGAACGTATACTTCTCAGAGCTTACAATTCAAGGATTCCCGACCAGCATGACGAAGAAGAAAGTTTTTATTCGTATTAGGTCAGCTGGTCGAGTACACAAGACATCTTCGGTCGCTCCCGCAGAGACAGGACGAGCTACATGGAAAGACATTCATATGTAACTTCCTCGTCACTGATTCCTCTCATAGAGGCTAATCGATTTTAAGGAATTTAACAGAATCGCCAGTACTAATGCTCGAGGTTTTTCGGTATCATACAATTTGGTGGGATACACTTCTGGCTGGCATTGAGATCCCGTTTGATGAATGCGGTGATGGACAAGGTGTGAGCTCATGATTTCTGAGATCAGACAATTGCTCAGTAAGTATAGCCCTAGAACGTAGAATGAATATACATCACAACAGTCTACGGCAACAAGGAGCCCATCTCGCCATTACTATGCAAGCAAACATCACTGCGGGGGAAAATGACTTCGAAGCAGGAGTCCGTGATCGTAGGGCCAGGAACGACAAAGTGGAGAAGCTCGTAGAACCCACTAACACAATACTTGAGGTCTTGGGTAAATTATCAGAGGTAGGCATTTCTGCTTCACGGCGCAAAGTATTCATCGAACCGTTGCTTTCGATTAGGCAAATGAGATCGCCCGAGCTGCTTTCATGGTTGTCTCTGGCATATGGCAGGTACAGTATTCCACTGACATTCATGACTACTCTTTGGAGACTGATGCCGGATAAAGGTCGTCAAGGCTCAGCACGAGAAGGATAAGGCTGTGGTTGCGTTATACGATGTCATGATCGAAACATACGAAATCGCAGTCGACAAAAAGGCACTAAATCACGAAGGCGATTTCTCCGAATTATTTGAAGCGATAGTTCGTCAATCCCAGGAATGCTTTGTGTTTCTCTCAAAATATATGTTCCAAGGGCGTCTCCGTAAGTGTGTTTGGCAATTGAATGGAAAATGTAATAACAAATGACATTAAAGGCCAAGTCGTGGAGTTTTGGGACGGTACTTCGAAGATTTCTGAGCTGAACGCAGCATTCGAACGCCTACAGGAGCGGTTCTTCAAAACTCAGGTTGAATTGACAACTGTGGTAGTCCTGGACATTCGAAGGACCGTCGAGTCACTACGTGAGACCTTGCCACGTTATACGTATATCGAATGCTCATATGTTTGTTAGGGAGAAAGGAGACACTCCAGATCCTAAAGCCATCCAGGAATATTTTACGACCCAAATCACATTGCATGCTGGGCACCCGCCGAGCTTCGATTACAAAGATACTCGAATGGGCTTTCCATGGGGAACAGTCCGTTCTATGGATCTCTGGCATTGCTGGCTGCGGCAAGAGCTCCTTGGTCGGCACCCTTCATAACCGGCTTCAATAGTCGCCTAGCCGCTTTCATACGCTTTGATCGAAGTGAGTACGCCGACGCTGGAGAGTTTGTCAAAGCACTTGCTTTCCTCCTCGCGAACTTCGATGAACGCTTCGGGAAGCCGATCGCAGAAGTTGTAGAGCGGAGTCTTCAGATTGCTGAGACCACCGATCTCTCTACACAAGTGCAAAAGCTTCTAATCAACCCTCTCAGGAGCCTGAGCGAGGAAATCGCCAGAGAAGGACGTATTGTCATTCTCGTTGACGGGATCGATGAATGTTCACGTCAAGATCAAGCTGAAACAAGGTTTCGAGAACAATTGTTGGAGCTTTTCGAAAAAGACGCATTTAGGTTACTCCCGTTCTTGCGCTTTGTCCTCGCCAGTCGCCCCGAGGAAGACATTGTACGATCCTTGCAGCATTGTGGCCATATTAACCGCTTTCCCCTCGACCACACATCTCTCGAGACTACCGACGACATCCATTATTTTCTCAACAAATCCTTTGAACGCTCATGCTTCAATAACCTGACCAACGCTCAAAAATACACCGCTGTTGAGCGATTGGCAGAGCGCGCCAGCGGCCTGTTTGTCTGGGCCGCAACTGTCGTCACCTTCATTGGAGAAAACGTGGAGCAACGTTTGAAGACCTTCGTACAGCGGGAGCCGCCGAAGAATGCATTACAGGCGCTCACAGCTCTATACAAGATTGCGCTCGAGTCTCTGGTGAGGGAAGGGGATGAGGATATCAAGCAGAATATCTGCATAGCTTTAGGACTTATCATGGCTGCGAGCCCTTCGAAAATCACTGATGATCGATGCACCATCCACGTTCTTCACGACCTACTTAAATATGTGGATCCTGACAAAGCTCCAGGCATACTAAGTGCCTTTCACAAACTCCGAAGCCTTGTCACTGAGGAACGTGGGTCATATCAACTTCTTCACAAATCATTCGACGATTTCTTGACCTCAAAGGGTCGGGCTCGTCATTGGTATATCGATACAAAGAAGTACTATGTGATGTTCTGTGAAGCTATGATCACATGCACCATGGATTACCTCGATAAGGCCGACGAAGAACTCCCAGAGGCCCTCTCGTCCAATCAATATCGACATGCGATGCGGGGGCCAATCTACGGTGTTGAGCGAGACTTATCCCTCTACCCCAGCCTTCAGCAAACACTGATAAGGTTTTTACTGGGATATGTGGTACGTTGGCTACGTTCCTTTGATAACGATCTCTCCTACTTGAAGGTGGGAGATTCAATATTCCAGAGGCGCATTGGGCAAGGTTGCCATGACCAGGTAGCTTCCATTACATTCAAAGCAACATTTTCTGATGATTTTTTCAGGCTGAGAAACTCCAACACGACTCTAAATTCATGCAAAAAGCATGGCTTGATGCATCTCGGCTTCAAGGATTCAGGTTCCTTCCGAAAGAACCTAAAGTTATCATTCAAGACATCAAAACTGTCAAAGACTTTTTCAAAGCCATGCTATCCGACACCGCACGAGCTGGAAAGGTCACTAAGACAAATCCTGAAGACCCACTTTCTCTGGAATGGGAAGTCAACAACATCTACATGTCCATCTTTGTTCAGATGGCTGGCGGATCAAACATCTACGAGAACATCATTAAGGTACTAGACACGGTGCGTAAAGTTGAGTATTGATTATGGCTGTTTTTGCTCATCGCCTGCGACAGAACCCCATTCCCCCAGTGGTATCTTTGGGTCCAGAGATAGAGATGCCGATAAAGATTGTGAGCAGGGGAGAGATTATGGTGAATACCGGTTTCATAGAGGAGGGTAAAGAAGTGTCTGCGAAAGAGTTTATCGAGTGGTTTCCAATTGCGGAGCCTGAGGATCTTGATTTTGATTCAGATTGGTAGTGAAATGGCAAAAGTAGTTGGATAGGACGAGTAAACGTTGTTGACCCGTAAACACATCGCTTCAGCTCCCTATCCATCGATTCTAGACTCAATCCAGGTGCCAGCAAGAACCTGGATGCATCATATCGCCGAAACAATGTCTTGAATACGCCTTCTTGCTGGCTCGACAGATGCTACACTCCTCCTTTGTGCCACGAAGCCTCTATCAGCTAGCTATGTTACTATGGCACGTCTCCATTCCGCATTGTACTGTTCTGAAAAACACTTAGCTATTCTAGGTGCATCAATTAACTGCTCCTGTACGTAAAGTTAACGAACGCCCTATCACCAGTTAAAGTTTCTCAGGGCCGTTGGATTGGAGAAATTGTCGGCTAGGTAGTAGTATACTATGTGGCTGCACAATATTTCATGTAACGTTCCGAATGCACTGTGCAGTCATGAGCACGTATCCTTGCGATGGATGAACACAGAACAGACATAAGGCAGGAGACCTAGTCCGTCAGTTTGGTAGAGTTTAGAAAGAATTGTGCGTTAGACTGACCACAATTCGAATCAGAAGGCGGTCGTTACAGTTCCAAAAATACGACCAGGCTTGAAGGCATGTGACCCCGTAGAGACTGGAGATGTGGCAGTCATTGGTCACTAGTATACGAGCAGAAAAGATACGTACCAAGACGAGATAATGACCCCGATTAAAAGCACTCCGAACGTATCACCAAGATCGAGATGAGAACTAGACATAATAGGCGATATAATAGTGAAGTATCTGGATATTGCGCGGGGGGGAGGATAGAGAGTCGTCCTTTGACATGTTGGCCTTTAAGTCACAGATACGTGATGACTGCTATACAAAAAAGCAAAGAATCATTCATGAGAAACTTTCAGAATCAGCAGTCAATATACCCACCACTGTTCAAACTTCACCCTATCATCGAGTTCAAGAATGATCGTCAGATCAGGTAGCTCGGCGCACGATTCGCACTTACCTCTGTGGCTGGTTTAATTGCATTTCAGTGCCAACCTTGCATACCGGCTACTACGAAGCAGGAGCATGCGCTAATCTGCATCGAGTACCCTACACGACGAATCCCTACATCCCCGAGCGATCATTTATTCGTGTATTTCGATCTGATCTTGATACTCCGCGGCATGAGAGTTTCGAGTACTGGAGGATGTGCAACATTGAATTGAAAATGACCGAGTGATGATTCCAATGTATAGGGAGTCACATATAGCTGGGGGATTGTCAATTCCGGTGCTCAAGTGAGCAAGGCTGCCAATGATACGTTTGTCGATCATGATAGAGGCAGGTCAAGTTAGCTCGCGGTTTGGTCTGTCAATGTGATGGAAAAGGCATCACTTACCGAGTTCAGTCAAACACTAGATAGGTAACTCAGCCATTTCGTCGTCAATAGAAGGTAACCACGAACCACTATTGTGGGTGTGTGTCAATCTTTGACACAGCCAACTGCAGAGCGATGCCGTATTGACGCTTGTTTAAGTGCTTTTGCTGATAGATCCGCAATGTGGAGAAGGATTGAACAACGCGGTGAATAGGTATCTAGAGGTTACTTCTCCTAGACCATGTAGAACCTTTCACGTATTGTCAACGGTGCGGTGTCTGCCCAGCGCTGTAAATATTACTATGATGCGGACGGACGGGAACTGGGCGCTCGATGTGTCCAACAACCGCGGTGTTAACGGGGAGAACAGCTCATCGACTGAAGACGATTTGCAAGATCGAAGCTGGCACTGGCAAACGGGTTATATCATTCTAATGACTCGTTATCTGCTACAGCCGATGATAACGACATGGTTATATCGTTTTTGAGTCTCCTATTAGTACGTGAGATCAATATCGTCAAGAAAAGCTGCAATCACAGTTGCTTCCAGAATTGTTCTGCAGCCCAGAGTCAGTTCACCGTCGACTCACAATAGCATCTATCCTGGTACCTAGAACGGTACGGATTTTATCTGCCTGGTGCGACTTGTTTCCCGAGTCGATAGTACCGACCGTGAAGTAGTGGAAGGGGATCATGAAGGAACAGCTCCAGAGGAAAAGAAAATCCGAAGGTCTAGACTCGTAATCGATGATATCGATATCGCCTTCGGCACATTCCGGCATCAGGCATTCGAACCCAGTGAAAAGTGAGTCTGGTCGGATCGGCTCAGAGCGGCTCAAACGTCAGGCAATCGTGTGAGACTGGCTGTCATCGACCTCGTTTTCGGCTCAATCGATGACGCCAGATGGTAAACAGTCCATCGAATACAACTTGTTTGTTTCTTCATTCCCTTTCGTTTGGATCAAGTCAATATCAACCGAAGTGAGTAGATTATTGGTTACTGGGGCATTTCTGATTTTTCTTTTTGTTCTCGTGATTTTCAGTTTACTGAAAATTTCATAAGTCCGACAGTGTGACGTGTCAGGCGAACTTGCCTTCTTTCCTCTCGACTACCATCTTTCCCTCTCATGCCAACCCTCCGAATTCTAGACGCCATGGAGACTTACTGGAAGAAGGTGCGCACTACTAATATCACTCTACTACCTTCCAACTCACCTCGCTTTTATTGATAACACCCTTAGGACGACTAGACGATTGAGACTAGTGCTGGTGAGCCTTGCGTTGTCGCGTCGTGTTCATGCTACTCACTTCCAACTACGTTCCTTGCAGATACCTCTCTCGCTCGATAAATACGCCTCAAGAAGCCTTGTGATGCAACAGGAACCCGGAGAAGAAGATTCATCAAAGGTGCGTGATTACTATCATTGGCGCGTTGACAACGGTGTTAACGCGTACTTCAGGGACGTCTCTCGTCGGAAACGATCTATTCAGATGGGCTGAGAAGGGCGAGGTGCATCAGCGAGGCGGATACGAGTGGGCGGGCGGCGAGATATTGTGCCAGGCGTGCGACGACGCTTTGCGTTACCTATTTCCTACTATCGTCGATTCCTGTAGAGTAGTATACTATAAACAAGAATATATTCAATTGATATATCTAATGAGATCGATTGGTATCGAGTGAAAATGAAGCAAAGGAAATGCCCTAGGCGAGCTGTATACAAATCGTACGATAGCGATGGAAATAGAATATTAGCCCAACCAGCACAACTGCAGTCGATGTCGCCAGAAAACCATTTCCCTTAGTGCAGAATTTCGACTGACAGCCAGTCTCAGCGAGTCGCAGCGATCGTCACGAGCCGATCGCTGGGAACCGGTCTCAGTCGCTCCGACCAGACCGACTTTTCACTGGGATTCGAACTCCGCCGCGTGACCACAACTTGAACATTACTCTACCGAAGCGTTCATAGAACTGTACCTCCATCGACATCCCCCAGCCTCCTACAGATACCAACATCAATACCGGTTTGGAAATGGTAGTAGCAGCGAGACTACACCTCCTTCGACAGAACAAAGCACGGCGAGTACATTGACGACTCAACAGACAACTGTTACACAGGTTACTACCGTGTACGTCCCTTTCCCTCTCTTTTTGTGTTCATAACTACTCACACATCACACCAATGCAGTATCGCCAACCCAGATGGTCAAACCCAAACAGTAATCGTCGAAGCCAGTACGACTCTACTCCCCTGCCTCCTCCGGCAACTTCTCATCGGATAACGACAACACAGACGGAGTCGTAGGCCGTGTCGCAGATCTAGCTATCCTCTTTGCGTCAGCTGTTTGGGGATACTAGGGCTGGAGACTCCGGAAGGCTATAGAAGAGTTTGATGGGAACTTTGATCCGATAGGGTTGTTTCCTCGGGAGGTGCAGCAGGAATGAGTCAAAGACCTGGAGGTGGAGGTGTTTTGAGTGCGTGTTCCTTTTGCCCCTTCTTTTTTCTGGGTTATTTTGGGTGGTGCTAACGACGTTAAACCGAAACAGGCCGACGAGGTCCACCAGGCGCACCAACACTCCCCAAAATCCCCATCGACGACACCGAAGACGACGGGATGGGCATCCATCTCAAGGCCTCTTCCGTTGGCGGAGGCGTCGTTTCACCATACCATTTGTTCTCTCCAGGCCATGGACATGGACAATCACCATACCCCAGCCAAACAACCTTCCCGAACCCATATGGACCGCCATCTCAATCGCCTACAACCACGGACTGCCATCATACAGGCGCCATGACAGGTGCCGGCGATTGGAGGCATCCGTCCCTTGAACCTAGTCTGCCGACTACAGCACCTCGCGTTCGTCTCACTCCGGCGGTGTTGGAGCGGGGATGTCTGCAGGCCAACTAGCCAAGGGTATACCTGTCCCACAACACCATCCTAACCAACCTGCACCGTACGGTTCCTCGTTGTACACGTACTACAACAACGGAAACGGTCCGCCGAACGAAAGGAGGATGTTAGCGTCAACGCCTGCACCATCGCAGTACTCCCAACCTTCTGGATCGGCTTCGGCGCAACATCACTTCCAGTGGCGAATCCAGATAAGGAGTTTGGGGAGCAGTATCGTGCGTACCTCGCGGAAGGACCTTTGGTACATAGGGATGCTGGCTCTGCGAGGGATGAGATTCCTCCGACTTATGAGTCCAATTTGCCTGATTTGAGTGGTGGAGGTGGTGCTAGTGCTAGTGCTGGTGTTGGACAGGGCAGTGGGTCGAGGGATTGAAAAAAGGACATTTATGTGTACCGACCGCGATCGTTACTTTACTGACTTTTTAACTCTTTTCTGTGTACGAATTCTTTTACGCGCTACGCTTCTACTTACGCCCTATGAACACTTTTCTCTAGAGTACGAATGAAAAAATGTAGTAATGATACCTACCTGTCTAGTTCTTCATTGGACGTGTTCAAGGCAAGAAGGCAAGAGTTTCATTCCGTTATGATGGCTAACATTATCGCCTCTCACAATCAACAACCACCTATCTAAGAGCGCGATAGCCCAGGGTTCCGATTCCCTGTAACGCAATTTTCGTCATCACAAAATTTTTTATCAGTACTTCATCCAATTTCCGCATCCTTTTGCTTAAACCCCGTGTGTATCAGACCTTGGTCAGAGAGTCCAGATGTCACAGCTATCCCCTCCGACGGCGAGGGATGTAAAGCGTAAAATGAGACTCGATGATAAGCCTGAAAGTGATAGTCCACTACCGTATTGCTTATTTGGTCTTACTTCCTGATCGAAGTAGTTGGAGTTTTGGCAGCGTCCTGGCCTCTATCATTCAGTATGCATTAGATGGGCGTTGAACATTGAATTGGCGCTAATTTGGGGTTTTATCCCCAGTCTGAGCGATACATGATATAAATGCACAAGTAAGATGGATTCAGGAAGCCAGGTGAAGTCCGGTACTTTGAGTTGATGCGTTGACCCATGAGTTGTCTTGCTTGACGAATAATCCACCATATACGTCCGGCTGTAAAGAGCTTCAGTAAACCAAGACCATGACAAGCGTTGATCGGGAGTGATACCAGTCAATAGAGTGAGTACCCCATTAAATGCAGCGTTCCCAATCAGGTACCCATCATTCAATGTGATACCCTTTGCGAGAAGAGCTACGTTGGAAGAGTTTGATGTATCCAATTGCCCCTTGGTCATCATCACGATGCTAGCTATGCCCAAAGCTGAGAGAGAGATGGAAGTTAGAAATCGCCAGTTATCCGAATATGTAGATGGCCGAACCACGAACCACGAACCACAACGGACCCGAATATCAATAGAAAGTGATTAGCTTACGGGAGGACTATAGAATATAGCATCTGTGAGTCTGTTTGGGATGTAATTAACCGGGGTCCGGCGCTTGGGGATGTAGGAATGGAATTTCACGGATGAGCATTGAATCGGCTGTTATGCTAGTGATAAATGTATCCATCAATGGATTGTTCCCGGCGATGTCCGTGTAGTGATCGATACGATGCCAAAGTGCAGGACGGCTTTTGAAGAGGGGCGTGTTCTAGGTCTAACCAATGTACTTTTGATCCAGCAGTGGTGATCTGAGTCACGGTCTACCGGAAAACCAGAATCGACATCACGATTTCGACGAACCTATACTTCTTGATTTCGGATCCTGATCTCCCAAATAGTTTCTGGGGAGCTGGGAGAAGAGACTCCGTCGAGTGTGCTTTCATAATTTGTAGATTTTGGGTTAGAAGGATGCGAAACCGGAGAGAAACGATGTCGGATACGTCATGAAATTGACCTACCCTAAACTTGAAATTCCCACGTGCAATTCTGGTGACGCTCCTCGGTTCCTGTTCTCAGGCTTCACCTTTTGACTGGTTCCGAATTCTCTGCTTGTATGATCTATGCTGGTGAGAGCGGTTCAATGTATCAATAGTGTTGTCTTCCTAATGTTATTTAGCCTACTCCGGCATGAGGCCGGAATCGCCATTGGCACTTCTTCCTTAAGCTCTTACAAGATACCGTCGGATGCTAGATTCATCCTTGGTGTTACCCCAATTTCTTGAGAAATGGAGACAGAAACAGAAATCTGATCAACCCTGCAGTGTGAACTTTCACTGAAATTACCTACTCATTGCCAACACCAACACCGGTACTAGAAATGGTATGATGCACCTTGGAGCTTGATACCCGCAGGGTGACGGGATGACTAGCCTGAGAGCGTCTTCCGGCACATGTCCCCGTAATCACGCAAGGCTCTCAGTGCCTGATAAAAAAAAGGTACATAACGGTAACTTATCATAACCGGGTCGACTTGAACCAGCAACATCAAGCATCGCACCGAATTCAGTCCCCAGACAGAGTCTCTTTCGCTTTCCCACAATGGCGACCTTCTCATCGTCCATCCCTGCTCTTTTTTCTGCATTAATTACCCTTCTAGCCATCCCCGGTACAAGGACTCAAAAAACCCAGGGGTTTTTATGGAAATTTTCGGAATCGAACGTATGTGCTGTAATGTTCTGCACCTCACATATAACGTTAAACCTATGTACTTCAGAGACAAGAGCTGGACACTATGATTCCATGTTCGACTCACTCAATCGTTGTTGAATCGTTTGACACCTCCGATTCTTCCTACGGCGTTGCACCGTATTACATGATATCGTACGAGCTCGGAGGTACACCCAAAATCAGCTCGCTAGGGATCGACCCAAACAATCTACAGTGGACTGTGAATCATGCAGCAGGTAAAGCGGTAGCTACGCTTTAGGTTTGGTTTTGACTGAGCATCCCTGCAAATCAGGAAAAGTTCTTATCCTTAGCGTCGTCGATTCGCAAGGTACCGCAGGTGGCACAGGGCCGCAAGTCTCCGTTGAAGGTGCGTTCATGAAAAGCATTACTGTCGTTATATTCTCAATAAATCGTCAAAGCTGGTGACCCCAATTGCACATTCCAAAATGCAGATATACCTACAGACTTTACTATCGTCTCCAATGCAACAAATGACATCCAGACGTGCGAGCCGTGGGGGATACGAATTAGCGGAGGAGTCAAACCCTATAATTTAACTCTACTCCCGCCTAGCTCTCCCGCTTTGACGAATATTACGATGGGTCCCACTGATGACGGATATGTGTATATAAATCGAGCAAGTCCTGGATCCATTCTTGTCGGTACGCCCATGATGTCTCTAAAGTGACTAAGCATTCAAGATGTACTTATTTTCTCTCAAGCTGCTGTGTCTGATTCGTGAGGCTATTTCTTCTGAAATTTTACAGGGAGTATAACATTTTGGATATAGGACAGGCCGTTACGCTCACGGCACACCGTCTGTAAACACCAACGGGAGTCGTAACACGACGTGTCCAGGCTCAGAGAGCGCCTCCGGGTCAGCCTCTGATATTCCTGGTTTTGGAGAGCAGGGGCCTCAGGATGCAAATCCGCCTGACCCTACACAAGAATCGAGACAGGGTTCTCAGCATGCACCAATAAAGACTTCGACGATTATAGGAATCGTGGTTGGAGGTTGTGTGCTTGTGGTCATTATTACATCTGCCTTTTGGTGCTTTAGGCGTTATAAACAGCGTCGATCACAGGGTATACCGCCTGCAGGTTTAGTATCACCATTTATGGACAATCCCACTTCTATGGATGCCAAGATGGATAGTCACACAGTAGAAGAGCTATCGGCACATCATGGCACCCGGCAGGTCATCAGCGAATCGAGAGCGGAAGAAGCGGGGGTGACTATTCAGCACCAAGATTCTGGTCTAGATTGTGTTCACGAGCTACCACCTCCCTACGCCGATACCCGAGGAATGGAGTAACCAAGCACTTTATTGTCCCGAATATTCACTACCACCTTAAAACTGCAAAGACTTGGCAGACAACCATGGGCTTCTATATGTCATATATTACAACATCTAGTCAAAACATCAGCGATGATACCACTAAATATTGCTATTTATCATCATGACAAGCTGTGTCTCTCGGGAACGCTCCTTCCAAATAGAGCATATCTGTCTTGCCTTTTTTTGACTTTCGACCCTTGCCGACGAAGCTCCGTAATGATAATTTTGGCCTTGGTTTGAACGGCAAAGTCCAAGAACCACGAAAAAAAAGCACAAGAGATATGCTCTAATGAAAATGATGATTATACTGTTATCCATGCTCTTTTCGGAGACTATAAAATGGCTTTGGTACGCTAGTACACTCTGGATGGTATCTCTGTTCAGTCTGTCTTGTGTCTGCGCTGGTCGGAGCTGGGCTCCAAGTCATCCTTGCGATGAGAACATAAGAACAGACATGAGACAGAAGACCTAGTTGTGAAAAAATGCCATCGGTTGAGTAGCGTAGAGTGCACTGGACTAACCACAATTCAAATCAAAAGGTAATCATTATAGTTCCGAAAATACGACCAGGCTTGAAGGCATGTGACACCGTAGAAACTGGAGATGTGCATTGATCAATAACATACGAGCAGAGGAATGATACGTACCAAGACGAGATAATGACCCGTATTAAAAGCACTCCGAAAGTATCACCAATATCGAGATGAGAGAGCCATAATAGGTGATATAGTAGTGAATTATCCGGATATTGCGCGCGGGAGGAAGATAGAGAGTCCAAGGCTACCGATGCTACCTCTGTTGATCGTGATAGAGTCGGGTCAAGGTGGCTTGTCGTTTGGTCTGTCAATGTGATGGGAAAAGCATCACTTACCGAGTTCAGTCAAACGCTAGATGTGTAGCTCAGCCATTTCATCGTCAATAGAAGGTAGGTATGAACCAATATCGTGGGTGTCACAACAGGGCGATGCCGTATCGACGCTCGTTTAAATGGTCACGCTGATAGACCCGCAAAGTGGAGAAGAGCGATGTGGCGTATAGCTATCTAGAGGTTGGCTCATTACTTCTCCCAGGTCGAGCTTTTCGCGTACTGTCAACGGTACGGTTGTCTGCCCAGCATTGTGAGTATCACTGTGATGCGAACAAACTGGAACTGGGCGCTCGATGTGTCCAACAACAGCGACAGCTCATCGACAGAAGATGATTGGTTTGCATTACTGCAAGATCAAAGTCGGCACTGGCAAACGGGTTATATGATTCTGATAACTCGTCGTCTGCTGCAGACAATAGTAACGACATGATTACATCGTTTTTGAGTTCCCTATTAGTATGTGAGACCAATATCGTCACAGAAAGGCCAGCGTGGCTTCCAGTATCATGCAAATCAGTATTCTGAGGCCCAGAGTTAGTTCACTGTCGACTCACGATAGTATCTATCATGGTACCTAAAAGGGAATCATGAAGGAACCGAGCTGAGGCTCGAGAGAAAATGAAAATTCAAAGGTCTAGACCGTAATCGATGATATCACCTTCGGCACACTCCGGCATGAGGCATTGGAACTCCGCCTCGTGACTACAAACTCTACCCAAGCGCTGGTAGACTTGCACCGACATTGTCCGGCCTCCTACAGATACCAACATCGGTAATGGAAATGGTAACATCAACGGGCAGCGGCAGCGAGACTACATCTCCTTGGACGACAGAAAAAAGCACGGAGAGTACATTGACGACTCAACACACGACTTTTACGCAGGTGACTACCGTGTACGTCCCTTCCTCTCTCTCTTTTTTGTTCATAACCATTCACACACTACATCAATGCAGTATCACCAACCCAGACAGACCCAAACAACAGTAGTCGAAGTCAGTACGACTCTACAGCGACTGTCGTCACCTCGCCGCATCCAACGCCAGTTCCTCATCGGATAACGATAACACAATATCAGCCTCGTAGGCGGTGTCGCTGGTCTAGTTATCCTCGAGGTGGAGACTATGGAAAGCTATCGAGTAGTTTGATGGGAATTTTGACCCTGATAGGGTTGTTTCTTCACATGGAGGGATGATGAGTCTCGCATGAGTCAGAGGCCCGGTGGTGGGGGTGTTTTAAGTGTGTCTTCCTTCCTTTCTTTTTCCTTATTTGAGGCGGTCCTAACGACGTGAAACCAAAACAGGCCGACGAGATCCCCCAGGCACGCCAACACTCCCCCAATTTCCCATCGACGACATCGAAGACGACGGTATGGACGGTCGACTTAACGCTACCTCCATCGGCGGAGGCGTCTTTTCACCATACCCCTTGTTCGCTCCAGGCCATGAACACTCCCCACACCCCAGCCAAACAACCGTCCCCAATCCATACGGACCGCCGCCTCAGTCACCGACTACGACCGATAGCCGTTATGCAGGTGCTATAACAGGTGCAGGGGGTGGATGACGCCCGTCCCCTGAGCCTTCTCTGCCGATGACTGCACCTAGCATGGTGTCCTGTCGCATATCGGCGGTGTTGGAGCGGGGATGTCCCCCGGGCGGCTTGCGAAAGAACGCGAAGCCTACGGTGGATTTGCAGGGGGTATGCCTGTCCCACAACACCTCCCTAACTAACCTGCACCGTATGGCCCTTCGTCGTATACGTACTACAACAGCGCTCGCCGAATGGAAGTAGGATGTGCACGTTGACATCTGCGCCATCCGATCTACAATCCCAGTCGAATTGCTCTCAACCATCTGGATCGGCTTCGGCTCAACACCAACAACATCAGCAGAGGTTGGCGGTAGCGAATCCGGATGGGGAGTTTGGTGAACAACACCATACATACCTCGCCGAGGGGCCATTGCTACATACAGATGCAGGATCTGCGAGGAATGAGATTCCACCGACTTATGAGTCACTGTTGCCTGCTTTAGGTGATGCGGATGCGAGTAGGGATGTTCAAGGTGCAGGTGCTGGGGGAGCAGGGGAAGGGAGTGGTGCAAAGTAGAGGGATTGAAAATGAGACGTTTTATTCAGTGTACCAACGGCGGATCGTTTATTGACGCTGACTCTTTTTTCTGTACTCTTTTATGTTTTTACTTACGCCATACCTATGAATATCCGGAACTTTTTTCCTAGAGTACGAATGAAAACCCTTGAAGTACTTAATAACTAAGTACCTGCCATTTTTACCCTTGAGTAATAAAAACCAAGGTGGCACGGGGGTAATCGAAGGTGTAAACTCCGTTATGGTGTAGTGGCTAACATTATCGCCTCTCATGAGACGAGAGATCAGGAGTCGCGATAGCCCAGGGTTCGATTCCCTGTAACGGAAATGTTCTCCACTGGAGCTGGTTTTTCGGAATGTAGGCGGCGATGGTCTATGTTTTCCTTTTCCTTCCTCCTCCGCCTCTCTTCTCTTATGACTTTGGGTTTTGGGTTTCTCGATAGTACAGGATACACGAATGAAAAAAGTTAATACCTCTACTTACATGCCAAGGAGCGAGAAACATTCCGTCATCCGTCACTGCGTAGTGGCTGCTCTCTTGTAGAGTCTCGCGAGGCCTAGGGTTTTATTCCATGTAACGGAATACGAGCACTCAATCAAGCAGCTTTTTGTCGACGTTTACAATTTCTGAGTGCCTTTCATAGTATTATCCAGCGCATATGTACCCGGTATTTAGTATGCCGATCAACTTCTAGTTTTGCACAGGTTTTGCAGTGCAGTACAATTGAAACTTCATGATTGTTATCGACTTCTCCCCGTGCCCGAGGTATTCCTATAAAATGATCGTGGCTATCACGATTGTTGTTAGTATGCTCGATCCTGAACCTGAACCTGACTCGCTCCCAAAAGTTGTCAAGTCTGGATTGTTATTAGTATCCATTGCTTAAGCCTTAGCGCTTAGCGTTTAACCGTTTATGGTACCCTAAACCCCATTTGTGCTTCTCCTATCAATTGTACGCTGCCAGTGGGTGCAAGTAGTAGGTAACCGCTCACCAACTCGTATTCATCCCATGATCAGCAACTTGAACTTGTCAAGAACTTGTTTGTAATATCAAGCTCAGGAAGGAAATTCAAGCTTTAAGCCGACTCGGGGGGTACTTCTGGACGAGATGAATGAATGATGGTCACAAATAGAAATCTCTACAGTGAAGATGTCTACAGTGAAGACAGTTCAACTAAATAGCCAAATACGAGGTCCTTGAAATATTTTTAGCATTCTACTCGCCTCTGCTTTGGTAAACCCTGGCGGCACGAATCTCCTGCGTGTCAAGGTAGCCCAGGTAATTTCTTCTCTGTGATCAAACCCATATTTCTCTTCGCAATCATAAAATTCTTCTTCCTCTCCTTCACTAGTTTCTTCGTCGTCGCTGAACGTTTCATCCTCATAAACAGACGGAAGAGCTCCATTGCGACAACTCGAATGTTCCTCCTCCCAGGCGTCCTGTTCGAATACCAGAAGACGCTCCTTACTCCCACAAGGCACTCAACAAATCATGCTCGAACCCTTCGGGGCATTCCTTTTGTCCCTCAGGTACCTAATGAAACGGCAATAGACCCTTCGCCCGATGTTCTTATCAAATACTTTACAAAACCTTTTTATCGAGTACTTGTACGGCCTTAAATCCTTCTCTGTGCTATACGAGAGTTGTTATCAAGCTCCGAACTTGGTAAGGATATGGGATGTAATGTCATGATCGTCGAAAAATTAGTCAGCTCCCATCAAAAAGTTCTTGAGAATGAGCGCCACGCGGCGTAAGCGAGGAAAGTCGATTAGGAGAAGTGGATATTGCTTGGAGGAATCAGGGTAATGACTCTTCCGAGTATTTGTTCGCTCCTACTTTCTCGGGACCGGGGATGGATGGTATTTGCGTCGTGTTCGAACGACTTTATGAGCGACAGAGCGATCGAGGAGGTGGACCCTCACTACGGACGGGAAAAGATTTCGTGAAAATTGTATGCCATGTTCGCGTGAGGATGGTACATCTCTGGCAGCAACTTGGAGAAAACTGAGTTCCAGTTTTCGAGACGTGATGGGATGATTGATATAATGATGCACGTTCAGAAGGTGATGAAAGGGGCGATAGCAGAGTGTGGTGATGAATTGTTCTGGTGATATCGAGTAGAAAGTTCTGTGGAATGGTGTGTTCGCCAGTGATAATTTGGTGTATCCCTCGGCCTGAAAGTCAGGTTTATATCCACTGTCTGTTAATAAGACAATTTCTATGTTATGAGGAAACGAAACACCTACGAAACAAGCCACTCTTCAAAACATAGTCTGCATTCCGAGACAGTACTCAGTATGAGACTTACATGTTACAGTTTCACATTACTTGTTATCCTATACCAGCATTGAGATGGAAAGTATGTTTTAAATGTGATGAAGAGGAAGAAGCAAGGCTCAAGTCGAGGGAACACAACCGTTGACTTGAAGTTGACATAAATAGTCGGAGGTAACTCGTTATGGTTCACAAATCGGCTCACATTTGATGATCGTTACCGCATAACGAGTTTCTTTTCTTTCGTACAACAGTTCGATAGTACACTAACAGAGGTGGTGATTCCGATCCATTGCGCATGAAGTGAAGAGTCCGCGGTTCTACTCGACATAAAAATCAGAATCAACATCTATACAATTCAACGAAAGATACCATTTTATTTGGGGTCTGGAGGGTCATGATATTACTTGCGGATCTTTGGAGCAAGGTGTCCCCCACCGATTAGTTCCACGACTCCCGGAATCATGTTTGAGCCGTTCCGCAGGGAAGGATCGGCGCAAGCAGGTCTAACTGGTTAGGCGCTGTTAGGCGCTGAGCGTAGACAGAACTATTTTGCGCTCAACACTCACGGATGTTCATTGAAATCGAAACGTTGTTTTGCAGCTTCACTCCTCATGTTAACAGTAACCCGTCTTAGGGTTAGGTTGTCAGGTGCGAGAGCCTGTTGTACTAAATCCGAATTGTGCGGTTTTTCTTCTGCAAATTCTCAATGTAGAACCTCTTACTCTGTCGAGTTGGGGGACATTTCAGCTTTCTGTGTCGTATATGGTACCCTTATTGGACACGCATGGACGATTCTGGAGAGATCTAATTGCCGCCTAGCTTTCGGTTTCCATCAAAAAGCCTCAAAAGCGTGGCGAAATATGGTTCCTTGTCTATGTAATTTTGGTTTCATGAAAAGGTTAATTGGGCAGTGGTTACCCCGGTCGTCTTGACAGATCTGAGTCGGTAAAGACTTCATCACCTAAAGCTACATCGATGATCAAGACGCCGAGTACTTCCAAATGCAGGTAAAAAGGCCACGTCGGAATTATGGAGTGCTTCAGGATAGTAGCGGTTCCAATATCGATTTTGCTGTTGAAGGGGAGTTTTGTCATGGCTTTGGTGGGACTCTTTAATACAATGGATGTTTTACAATTCTCCTCTGACGAACAATTAACAGTCAGGTCCTCGTAGTCCTAAATGATTACTGTAAGTTCGGACTTGTTCAACAAGTACTTCGGAATTAGCCAAAGTCGCAAGGTTCTGCCCTTCGAGTAAAATTGACTACCCTAAACTTGAAATTCCCAGTACAATGATGACCTGCCGCTTCTTCTTTTGACTTTTTTATCGAAATCCTTGCTTGTAGAGTCTAGGTCTTAATCAATGAATGCATAGAAACAGGGTACTGGACGACGGATTGGGTTCTCGGGTTGAAACGCTCTGCGGTGTGTTTTTATGGTCTCTAATTCCGGCATTGACCTTTCGCTAGACAGGTAGCGTGAGCCGCCGCTATCACTTTCCGATCTGTGAACGTATGGATCAGTTATTAGACACATTTAACACGTGCATATGTGGATAGCCAGTGTAAGTGACCATATGTTTGTTCATTCACATAAATATGAACTTGGGCTATATGAGCGAGTCAGCGTATCAATGTGTCTGCTTGATAAGTTATCCAAGCCTGGAGCTCTATCTAGCCCACTGTCAAGATTGTAATTAAAGATTTGAATAGACAATACGACCCCCCCATTTCTGTCATTTGATGAAAACGGACTAATGCTTGTCGTTGTGGTCACGAACTCTTACACTTACGTGCAGATTCATCGAGGAGTTTCATTGGCTGCCATTCAAGTATTTTCGGTATACTGCTTATCTGTCGTCAAGCGCGGGACTCTTTTCCGGTTTTGTTGGGTATCGCTCTTTTATCGGACAATTGTCACGGCAGGTGGGTGAATCTCCAAGTAATGCTGCATAGTAGTAGACTTGCACATGTTAGTTACCCTTTCAGCGTGGATCGGGTGCTCCTTATGACGGGACCCCATGATCACGTTTGCTGTCGAATAACGGAGAGACTTGAATGGATTTCTCGCCGGTTGTGTGATAACCCGGACTCACGACCGCTGGCAATGGGGACCCCACGATCGGAAAGCATAGGGCAGGTCTCTGAAGGTTTACCACTGGTGACTGAAGGTGTAATGGGTGGGCGGCAGGCGGGTCCTGAAGGAATGTAAAGTGTGTATAATGTATCTCAATTGTATAGCACTTAATTTTTGTCCAAATTAATGGTCTTCTATGTTGGATAGTGAATATAGTCGGGAGTTCAAGGGCGCTGATTTCAAGTTAGAAGCAGGTACCTCAAGTACTCATTTGTCATAATGTTGGTTATTCAGTCTATTTCAAGTAATCTTCCTAGTGGGCCTTTCAAGGAGTAGGAATGCGATTGATGGGCGTTTAAACTATCGTAAATTTGGTGTTTATGGTGACATGCCACTTTCCAAGATCATGTAGATATGTTAGGTCCGATATAATATTGAATGTACCATGGATGACGAGAGCCAGGTGAAGAAGCCGGGGTATGGTTACAGTTCACGGGAGTTTTCGATAATCATTCTAATGTTTAGTTTGCATGACAGCGCGAAAATGATTGGCTAGCGAGAAAAAAAGTTAGGGAGCATGTTTATTGACAAATGTGATATTCTAAATAGTTTATAGCGATTGAATTTATCACAGGAACACTGTGACGGGACGGTACATATACGTATGTATCACGATTTTTATTCAACGTTGACATAGTATACTTAAAACAAGCCACGTCTCTCAGCTTCGTCTATGGTATGGGCACGTTCATCATACACCGGGCCCTATTAAATTCAATGGTACCTTCCTCGTCATGTTTCTAGTATGGACCAAATAATGCGGGCACTAGCGTTAAGGAACTCTCTTCAAGGGAAAGCATGGTGTTTTCTGCTTGGCTTTTTTTTTTTTTTATGTAATTTCTCTTTTATGTTCAACATTATTTCTGGTCAGACATACCTATGTATCCCAAAACAAATCCAGACTGGACCCTGGAAATGTTTTTCTGGACTGCCTGGGGCAACCGACACGACCCCGACCCCTTTTGTGCCGGAATCCATGGGATGCTCC